>CM056585.1:51383496-51643496 GCA_029721435.1 Gymnothorax reevesii | reverse complement strand
TATCGATTGTTTTGTGTGTTATGTAATAGGTCAACCAGAAAAAGGTCCAACACGAACAAGCTGAAAGGGGGCATATCGCCACCTATCGTAGTGGAGATGGACATGCTTCAGTTATTAATGGGTTTTCTTCATGCGCATGTATACTGGGACAAGGACAGTAGTCCAATTAAATGGCCTAATCAAGCTATTTCTGTAGCTCGATTTAAATGTGCATGTAAACGTACTAAGTTAGTGTGTAAGTTGTGAGTACTGTTTCTGAGCATGCTCAATGTGTATATCCGCTAACTCTAATGAGCATCCTCAGTGCAGAGTGTGGATTTACTATTTTCTGAGCATGCTCAATGTGCTATATTCACCAACTTTAGTGAAAATGCTAAGTGCATAGTGCAGATTGACCCATTTCTGAGCATGCACAGCATGTAGCGTGGGCCGACTCTTTTCTGAGCATGCTCAATGAGCTGAGTAAACTTAGTGCAGAATGTTTAGTATGGCTTGCTAAGTGTGCCGTGTGCGCTGGGTGCTGAGTCCCTGAGGTAGTGGCGTGTCGGGGGCATACTTTTCTGTGCTGCTCATAGTTGCGGATGAAGTCCCTCAGCTGCTCCTCGCGGCTCTCCAGTGTGGCGTAGAGCTGCTGCATCTGGTTCACCAGGTCCGCCTTCTCTGCCTTCAACCGCTTCCTGTCCGCCTTCATCGCTGCGGGCACAGAGGGAGGGAGGGGTTACGGCTGCAGAGCAGGGACGGAGTGCACAAACCCCAGAGTACCCCCCCATCAGCTGTGTGCTGAATTCAGCTCAGCACAATTGTGCATTTTAACGAGGCCCTCTGGGCACCTGGAGGGGGCCCTCCGGAGCCGGAATAAGCACCGCGAAAATCGCCCTTATTTCATTACCGCTGCAACATGACTATCAAGCAGAGATACTTTCATCGACTCATCACAATCCAAGGTTTTGTTTGGCAGACAAGAAAAGAAGATATTAACCGCAGACTCATGCTCTCTCTAAATATATTCCGGGGCTCCGCATTTCAATGAAGGTCAAGGTCTGGCATGTTTCCCTCATAAAATCTTACCAAAGATTTAACGTTCCTGCATGAAGAAATAAACCAATCTACAGTAATATGAAAACAATTACAACAGAGACACCAGAGCGGGCCGTGGTTATGAAATGCAATTTAATTAGTTTGCTTGACGAGGTCAGAGCACAGTAATTTATTTATTAATTTATTAACATTTAGGCATTTTTGTCCATGTAATTTCTATGGGAGCATGGAATCTGCTAGAACCCCACGCGGAACCTAGCACTCACAGGGGGAGAACACGCAAATTCCATGCAGGGAAGATCTAGGCCAGAACGCGACCTCTGAACCTCATTCTTGCGAGGCAGCAGAGCTAACTGGTACGCTGCGGTGCTACCCAGTGGCACCACATAAGAAGGTAAGGACATCCCCATCCCATTCACAGCTGCGCGTCAGCAGTTTTGCATATAGAAAGTTTACAAAAGAAGAAGAGGAGGAGTATTTAAGTTCTGTCTGGCAGCTGTCAGCTCAGCTCAGGTTCTTTAGGGTGTCAAGTGATAGCAAAGTGAGGTGTCTGTTCTCAGGCTGACAGACAGAGGCTCCCGCGGGTGTGTTAACCCACAGGTACTGACATGAGACACCGAGAGAGGTACAAAGCACACCCCCCCTCCTTTATCCGGAAGCCAGTAAACCAGCCTTTCCCTCACATAAGGCTTCATTCATTATGCCTTGTACAGCCGCTGTAATTGACTACCATTCACTAGGTAAATCTGGAAAGAGAAGACTGATGTTTTTAAGCAGAATCTGCTTTAAGAACACCCCCCCACTCCCCCGACTCCCTCTTTGCTTTTTATCCCAGCTCTAGGAGTACCAGCCAACTGCCTCCAAATGCAGAGACAAAGAGAGCCCCTCACTTGCAAAGGAGACTGGCCACTCTGGCACCTGGCACAGGAAATGACATCAATAACCCCTTTGTAAATGCCAACAGGATCTCGCTCTTAAGCCCTGCGCGCATCTGCGCCAGTCTGGCAAACGCAACCTCCAATGAGCGGCCTTCCTTCCTCTGCAGCAAAGCGCTGTGACGCTCCTGATTTTTAAAACAGGGTCGTTGTTCCCGGGCCTGTTTGTAAACAGCTGAGGCTACGACAGGGGATCAAATGTCATCCGGAGCAGTTTGAGGGAGAGAGAGAGAGAGAGAGAAAGCATAAAAGGGAGTGACATCGTGAGCAAAAATGAGTTTTTTTAAATATAAAAAAGTCAAATAGGGCTATTTATTTTCATGCTAATACTACTGACTTATTTTAATACATCATTAAGGGGAAATGTAGCTAATTATAAGAGTATGATCATTTATGTTGTAATTCCAGATGTTGGTGAGTCATACTCCTTGTTTTGTATTTGTTAGCTTTGATTATACGAACACCTTCACACTGATGAGCGATTTCGTCTCCAGTTAGGCTGGCATGCGTGTCTTTGGACGGTTGGAGGAAGCCGGAGTACCCCGAGGAAACCCACGCAAACACTGAGCAAACATGAAAACTTCACATCGAAATCCCAGACTGGAATTGAACCCAAAACCTTCTTGCTTGAGGTCTTGACTAGACGTAACAGTAGCGCCTCCTCGCTGCCCATGCACCACAAGGAGGCGAGTCCCAAAGCCAGGCACAATATTAAATGTGAACGTTGATACCCTCAAATCGGAAAATGGATTGAGATTTCTTATGGGTATTTGCATCTGTAAGATTTGAACCTCGAAGGAATTAGGGCCATTCAAAAGAAAGTCACTGTCCAAATACTTACAGAACCCAATGTACATCCCATTGATGGTCCACCCCACATAAAATGCTGTGGTGTTCAAGCTCCTTAGCAGCCAGAGACTGTGTGTCCACACAAGTTGTTTTTAAACCCCTTTTCCAAAAGACACAAGTAGAAAGTGCTGATTGCCGTTCAGTTACTAACATTTCTCAGAGCTGAAATATATAAAATGTGAAAGCACATGGAAAACAAGCAGAAATCTCCCGGGGGAAGCAATGTTCTGTGTTAAAGTTCAGCTGCAGAGCAGCCTGACTTCAACAAACTGGAAATTCAACAATCATGACTCGCACCCCATCCAGATCAGACCGGCACGGCAAGATATCGCTTACAATTCATTCAGGTACATAAGCCCCAAAAAATATGTGCAACGCTATTCACAAGAGGATGCATTTCATTGCGAATTTAATCAGTGGGGTTCATTTTAAATGCGTGCGGACATGTCAAAAGGCAGTCATTTGCGGCCGCATGCTCATATGGGCTAAAGGAGTCATCACACTTGCCTGACCCCTCGTCGAAGCCCTTCAAACAGACGATAAATGCGTACAAGCCACTCCTTCAGTGTATTATCGACATACTGTCACGTCATTTGCAAACAAATACGAACAACTACACTGACCTGCCGCAGTGTTCATGTGATGGCAGTAGAGCAGATGGAGAGATTGGGTTTCTCACCACGCAAGCGGGGTGAGAGAAGAAGTTTAACGCGTGATGCTCAGGTCCAGGCTACGGCAAGATGTCTCCATGTGTACGGAGTGTATTAATGCTCCCCAGGTCTGCAAGAGAGTTGCTACCGGCGCCATTCAGGTTTCCTTACCCACCAATAACAAACTGAGACTCATTCGCCCTGAGGTCCGTCAGTATTTCGACCGCGGCAGTTTTGAGGGACTCCAACTAAGTTCACTCCAGGTTTAATGGTTAGGCTGATGATCCGCTCGTTAATTTGAGGGTGTTTACACACGTATCGAGTCCACCGTGCACAAATTAAAACGCCTTAAATTGATTGTCCAAACATTTACATTCGACCGTACGCTAATGTTAAACAGCTTCCACGGTATTAAAAACGTAGGATGAAAAGCATGGAGGGAGAAAGCCAACAGAGCAATGCCAGCAAGTCTGATCGCCCAGTAGAAAGAATCCAGAAAATTCCATGGGAAATACTCTAGCGCAAGGCAAACGTCTTTTGACTGCTCTCATGAGTATGCATCAACAATTGTTTAGACATGATGTAAAAGGTCAGTAAGCCTGGAAACATATCAGTTCACACATGCTTCCACAACGACTGGGCATTCACTAACGAGAAGCTGAAACCTGTTGCTAGGATACCAATTCAGAGGTCATGAGGGAACACTGGCGCAAAAAGTGGGTATGCAGTGTATGCTGTGCATAGGGGTGCTATGCGAAGGGGGGGGCGCCAAAACAATTGGCTGCAAGCAGATGAAGATACAAGGTTGTGATGTTTACAAGATTGTAGAATTTAAAGACTACCGGAAGAACTCTTAGAGAATTGATGCGCGTGTGAGTGAGTGAGCGAGTGTGCGTATTATTATCTGTGCCTGATAGTGCACAATGTTAAGACTAGCACAGCACTTGAGTATCAAACTAGAATAACAACATTACCCTTGTGATTGACTGTAGGCCTAAAACATCTTTGTGTCTGTAATCATTTATCCCAGTTCTGCTTAAACATTTAAAAGAATTCTACAGTACAGCGTAGTGATTAAGTTGTGCTGGGAACGCCTATTTGAGACTGATTCACAATGAAATGAGCCATATTGAAGGGCGCTGGCCTTATTAAACTACTGAAGCAGGGACTGGGCAGGGGTTAATGCGCAGGCACGACCTATTGCTGAGAAACACAGCAAAAGAATGCAAAAGGAAACGGAGAGTGGAAGAGTTGGTTTAACAGACATTTCCCAACGGAAAAACTGCAGGCAGCTTTGAATCAGGAGTAGGAGTGGGATGACTGCCAATAATCCCACTGTCTTTCTGTCAGGGCCGGATAGCAGTAGTCAATTCAGTGAAACCATGACAATAAAATATTTATTAACGGGTTGAGGATGTTTCATAAATGATGTTATTAATTTCAGTTTACCCATGAGAAGAAATGTGGTTTCTGAGAGACCTGTAGCATAACTACACGGCCTAGCTTTGTGCCACGGCCACGAAAAAGCCGCAATATTTGCAGGATTGAACATAAACTTGCTTCAAATAAAGGATCCAGTAAGATGCAAAATTACACCACTAAACCGTAACCGTTTACACGATATAAGGCACTGCGATAAAAGTGCCCACTAAATGTCAAAATGGAAATGAAGCGTTATCTTTTAAGGAAAAAATATCTCCAATGAGGAGCAGTCCTGGCGGGGAAAAAAAAAAACCTCAACAACCGGCGGGTTAGCAGGAGGAAATGAGAAATAAAACCAACTTTGTTGACCTCCATCACCTACAAAAACACAGACAGAATATAAATCACGGCTGCACTCAGACTCGGGGCATTCTATCAACTGTGGCCCTTAAAAAATACCTTTAGAAATATTCACTGCACTGGAATGTCAATGATTCAAAAACACATGCAAACCAACCGAACATTGTACTGCATGCATTCAAACGCTCAAACACAGACGTCATACGGCAGAACTCTGCAGCCTTGCGAAACGGTAATATAGGTTTCTTTTAAAGCCGTAATCCTTCCATATAAGATCTTTAAAGCCTTTTCCACTGTAAATAGATTTTCTGAGTACTGGGCCACACCCCTCTTTTCCTAGCTCTCCTCGCCTGAGCTAGAAATCGATAGCAGCTCGCCACTATTCAGGACATTCTGTTAAACAATTTTACTAAGTGGGAGACAAAGGTAGGTGGTTGTGGTCCAAAAATTAATTATTCAATTTTCGTTCCGAAGAGAGAAAACGTCAGGGGAATAGTACGACTCATCCCATATCGCGGCTTCCCGGCAGAGTTAAGATGGCTGGCTTACTCTGGAAGAGCGGCTCTGCGGCCGGCTACACCGCAGTGAAACGGTGTGATCGCTGCCTGCCCCAGCAATGCAGCTTAACAGCGTCGCCCGGGGACAGCAGGAGCGGTGGGAAGGCGTTCTCCTTCAGTTGTGCTGGAGCACTAAGCAGGCTGGCTTTCAAAGGCCTGACTGTAAGCCTCCCGGAGAGGCCGTGTGCTGGCCGCTGCGGACCGGCCGCCTCCACTGCCCGCGCTCCCACAGCTTATCATCGGCAGATCATTAGGGAGCCTGTCTAAGCTTCTGCTGCAAGAGAGAGGCAGCGAGAGCGAGAGAGAAGTGGATAGAGAGAAAGAGAGAGAGAGAGAGAGAAGGAGACAGCAGCGAACAGGGCAAAGGGGAGAGAGAGAGGTGGAGTAAGGAAAAGCAAGAGAGTCATATAGAGGGCGAGAGGGAAAGAGTTGACAGAGAACGCAAAAGACAAAGAGAAGAAAAATAATAGGAGGGTAAGAACAGGAGGGAGAGGAAGGAGTGTAAATGAAGGAGGGAAAAAACAGTGATAGGGAGAGTGAAAGACGGAGAGAACATGTTTGGAACGCTCTCGGATGGTTTTATGGCCAATCAAACGCGAGTAAATTCACCTCAATGTTAATAAACATCAGTGCTCAACTCCAACCTAAATGACACAAGGAAGCCACTCTGGCTCAAACATAAAAGGCCTTTACCAGCTTTAATGCACAAGTGATTACATGCAAGCGCAGACATGACATCAGTCTGACAGCTTGGATTGTTTGACTAAATTGATATCGAGCTAGATGTTCTAAAGTAAACACCAGGTGGCGCTGTATACCAATTTACACTCTCAGGGGGGCAGACAGATTTGTCGAGATCGGCTTTGAAAATGAGAAAATATGAATTAATGATTTTTCTTCCCTCCTGACTAATAATCTTGAGGGAAGTGCAAAAGTGACTAGCGAGTTGTACAAATGTGGACCAGGTCCTGCTGGTCTGTGCAAGCACTTCGTATTCAGAAATTCAATTCTGGCCTGTCAAAAACACAGGCTCATTTATTCAAAATCTCCAAAGTGAAATTAATTAAATGTGAATATGGTTAGGCAGTGAAATGAAAGCGAGGAATCTTTCTTTAGAAAGTGTGCAAGGGGATGGGGGGATGGGGTGGGGTGGGGGAACGTAAGATGGACTATTGAAAAGGACGTGCAACCAGACTGGATTCAAATACAAATGTAGCAGACTGTGACAAACCTCAGGACTATTCTCTATTAAATGGGCAGGATTCATTAGATGGGCTGGCTTTGATGATAGTTGCTTCTGCGTGTGTACCGTTCTTACACAGTACCAGCATGGCCAGCCATATATTCCTCCGAGTCGCAGGCTCACTCAACTCAGTGCAAGTGATTTAGCAGCTGAAAAGCCACCTCTGTGGACACAAACATCCCACTAACGCCTGCAAACTGAGTAGATCTGCTCTACTGTGCCTTCTTTGGGATGCTTCCAGAGGATTCTTTGGGAGAAATAATCTTATATTAACCAGAGGAGTTATGAACCATAACATATACATGGCGGAGCACAATTCAGACCTTCACACAGAGAGAGTGAGAGAGAGAGAAAGAAAAAGATTGTGTGCACAGGTGAGAGAGAGTAAGACGGAGTGAAAAACATTGAGAAAACGGGGCGAGAGGATCTATTAGCTGTAAGTGATGAATACGTATCACACCGCCTGTGCTGTGAAAAATAGGTCTTCCCGAGTCAGTGTGACATCCCAATTTAAATGAATTGCCCGTTTCAGCAAGAGTTGGTAGCAACAGTTTAAATGAGACTTACAACGCTCTAATCAGCTTTGTTCAATTAATGGCATAAAATTAACAACAACTCATCCAGCCACATAACCCTAATATGCATTTAATCAATGAACTGCAGAAAACAAATGCTCGTAAAGTAGGTCCCGTCCTTAAAGGGACACTACATGGCATGCTATCCTTGTGATGACAGTGAATAGAAGGCAGCGTACGAAGGCTAAAAAAGCTAGTTAGCACTTTGTCCATTGATTTCTATTTGTTGCAATCACAAAGTTAACATGTAGCGTAGAGAGTCCCTCTTAGCGCACAACTATATAGTGTCGTATGTCATAACAAATTCCAGTGCTGTTTAAAGAATGGGGTGGGTGGGGGCACGTTTTTGAGGTGGAACGTATTTTACTTAACACTGACTGCCCCCCTCTTGTGCAGCCAGCTATTTTTATGCCTGATCACCCGCCACGCCGCAAGCCCAGCCCCCACCTGCTCCGAGCGTGCGGTGAGTGAATCTTGGTAACCTGTAATTCCAAGCAGGGTGGCAATTACCACGTGCGGCTGAATTACGGCCTCGGGGGTGAGCTGGGTGTGAACGCCTGGTGTGGTGGCCGAGCGTAGCCAATCCACAACGAGACTCAAAAAAGAAAGAAAGAAAAAAAAAAGGACAACAATAATTTGTGACAAAAAGTTCTAAAACAGGTGGAGGCTGATCTACACCAGCTGATCTAACCCACGGCATCAAGGAAGCATTTCAATGCTCCGGCGCACCACAATAGGCAAATCTAGCAGGAGCACAAACTAAGGTTTTCATTCGTCATAAGGTTTCCAATTCCATGCGGGACTGGGATTCATTCGTTCATTCCTTTATGTGTATCAATTAAGCCAAAAAAGCCACCCTTTGTCCCATGGAGCATTTGTGTCCGCAATGACAAAATAAAAAAATACAATGTGGATAATAATTCAATCAGTCACAATAGTCACCTCTAACCTGAAATAATACTTATCAACAGCACAACCACTGACCCTCTTTATCAATAATACAAAGGCATTGCTGGGCTTTATTGTCATGATATAAAACCTGCACAAAGGCCGCAGAAACCTCCTACCCACCATCTGCCCCTAGTGTCTACAGTTTAAGTTTCGGTGCGTGATACAAAAACGGTGTGAAATAAAGCAGAAAAAAAGATCACTGCACTGTGAGGATTGCGCAGTCATTAAGGCAGAATACTTGCATCGCAGTTGCAGTTACACAACAAGACCTTTTTTCTTACACCAGCCATCCATCTTCTCTCCCTCTCTTTACTCTCCATTTCCTCTTTCTCCTCTCAGAGGAGTAACACAGACTCGTACCTCGTAAATCTCTCAAGCCGGTAATTACGACCCCTTTGAGACGGCACAATTCCTATTTATTTTCGCAGAACACGAATGCAGTTGATACCAGCATGTGGCAGGGCCAATTTAAATAAAAAAAGAACAGACAGGGGCGCAGGCGGACAGGAGATGTACGGTGTCCAGCGATGACAGCACTTACGCGCTTCAAATCTGCGACTGAGACCATCACTACAGCCACACAACATCGCACTACTATCGGCATCAGTAGGAACTACACCACCTCCACCAGACAGAACTACAAATCCCAGAGAACCTTAGAAATAATCAATGAGGCCCCATAAATAATCCCAGAGAGGAGAGTTTCAAACATAATCTCCTGCCCCCGACATCCTTCCCTGCTTCTCCTGCAAGAATATCGACCGCAAAGAAATCCAGGAGAAAGGAACGATTGGGCTTTTTAAGTGCAACTGGCAGGATCGATCCGTGCAGAATTTTTTTTTTACATTTTACTCACGTTCACGGTTGTGCAAATGAGTAAACATCATTAAAAAACCGAACGACGATGCAATGTATACCACTGGGGAATATAAAAGGAGAAAAATTGCATGAAAGTTATGACCAAAAAATATCATCATTATAAACAAGATAGAGCTTCTGGTAGCTTTCCAGCAGCTTGGGTTATAATTACGAAGTGTAGGTGTCTGAGGCTGTACCACTGAGAGTTTGAGCGAACCGCTTACTTCTCAAAGCACTGCTATTCAGCAAGAGCTCTTGCAGGTAATAGGGATACATTAAAGAGGATTGAAGTAAATGAACAACATAGGATCTATGGGTGCCAACTGCAAAAAAATGTCTGAAGCGCTTTTGTCAAATGAGATGAAATGACGGTATTTTTTTTGCTTCTAAAATATAAAATATTAGTTTTTTTTTTTTAACTAAGTATGTGCTTCACAGGTTTTCTTCACCTCATTGACAAAACTTAAAACAAGAAAAAAAAGTTTCAAAGGTGTGCCTGAGTCAGGAACAGGTGCAGAAAAGAGAAACCACTCATGTCTTCATCAGAAGATACTCAACAAAAAAATTAAGGAACTCTCGATTTTCACCCGAGAATGTGAAATGTAAGGACTGAGTGTAAATCCTAAGCTTTGTTTTTCATCATTGGTGTTAATCCAAGACATCAAATGCATCAAAACATTTGATCAGATGACTTAATCACCCCAAAACAGGGTATCCACAGTGAAGACTAGAATCACACCAAAAAACTACAGAGAAAAAACTCAGTGGTCCTTAACTTTTTTGTAGAGAATATTTTTTCAGCATTTCTGACTCACTCCAGTGATGGCAGTTTCTTCATCTATTGTCGTGCCATCATGTGTTAAATAACGTATGACTTCCGGTGGGCTGATTAACCTCTGATGTCATTACCTGCCCTTATTTATTACCTGTCCTTTTTCATTATTACACAGGTGTTTACCTGATGAAGTCATGGAACACTGCACATAAAAGTTCAGGTGATAAGTCGATTTTCAAATCTCAAAATGTGTTGAATTAACAGACCATATATCAGAATTTTGTCTTACGGAGCAAAAAGAAATAACAGAAATAGGATAGCAAGTTCAAAAGTATCACTAAAATATTGGAGAATGCTCATTTTTATGTTTGTTGTTGCAGTGCGAAGGTTCAGATTAAGCTGTTCCTACTCTAATGGCACTGACAACTGAGAGTCTCCCTGAAAGAGGACGGTTCTCATGTACCACTCCCACCCAACCACACGCTCATTGGCTCATCTGGGTTGCTATGGTTTCATTGTGTTGTCAGAAGACACTGAAGCAGCTGGTAACCTTGGTTTCAAGCCCATGTTCCCAGGGCTGGTCCAATATCAGCTGATCAGCTGTTCCTTGATGAGACCACGCAGGATTTACTCCATATAATCATTCCCATGGCCCTTTCAGGTGTGATTTCAGAATTTACGGACAGCAGAAAAAGCTAAATAAATATGAACAAAGTAGTGAACAGACAAATGCATGTATAGATGGGCTACAGTGTGTTGCCTGGCTTTATGGAGATAGAGAGAGAAGAAGCCTAAATTTCCAATAACAGTTATGCTGAAAACTTTGCATACCTTAGCTGAATTTGTGAAAAGTTGCAATATGTTTCGAAAATATGACTCACCATGCAAAAGACTAGTCTTTCAGTTAAGGATAGAGCTCATGTGAAGTCATTTATCATCTCATAGGTGTTTGGCTCCTTTTTAAATCATAATGATAACTGATATCACCAAAATGACCCTGATAGTAAATTTGCATACGCTTGAATGTTTGGCTTTGCTATATAAACCCAAGGTGACAAACTCAGGTTTAAATGTCTACTAAGGGTTAATTTTTCCACAGCCGTGGCTTTTAAAATTGCGACTAGTGTCTGTGTATAGTCATTGAGTTTGTTAAGGCCCAGTCACACAGCCGATCACGCACGAATCACTCACAAATCACGCACAGATTGGGTTTGTGCGTGCTTGTGCGTTGAGAAATTGACCAATTTTTCGGGGTGTCGGGGGTAGAAATCTCGGACGAATCACGCATGAATCGCGCATGAACCACGCATGTATCACTTACAATCACTGACATATGGCGCACGTCGACGCATAATAGCAAACACGGTGCAGTATTCCACGAACATTCGACGCACGCCCGACGCATGAATCACCGGCGGAGCACGTCCAAACACGAACGCTTCACGTATTGTCAGTGGATGTCAGTGGAATGAACGTGATACGTGCGCGTTTCATGCGTGATATGAACGTGGGGCATCAGTGGACGGACGTGGACGTGCGCGGATTCAAACCAGTTCTGACGCATAAGCACTGACGGCCGACGAGTGTCCTGCGCATAGTTACGCATACTCGACGCATAAACTACGCATGCCGACTCATGAATTACGCACACCAATGCACAGTTGTGCGTCGGAAAATTTTTGAACCGTTCAAAACTCAAAATCACGCACAAACCGCCTTCGACGCACATCCACTTACAATCACTGACAGTCCACGTTCGTTCCACCTACGAATTACGCATACGACGTACGCTCCGCGCAGAAACGAAAATCTGTGCGTAATTCATGCGTAATTCATGCGTTTTCGCTGTGTGACTGGGCCTTTAGCTCCTGAGTGGAAGCACTGATCTGGCCAGACACTGTGCTGAGGAGAGCGAAGAAGAGCTGTCTATGGACCTTTGCAACGAGGTAGTTCAACTTTTGAAAGATGGGAAAGGATGTAAAAAGATATCCTAAGACTAGAAAATGTCAGTCAGTACAGCTCAGTCTGTGATTAAGAGGTGGAAAAAGATTTCAGCCCAAACTGCCAGGAGAATTGTTCAGGACACAAAGAAAAATCCACAAGCTACCTCAAGATATACAGGATGCTCCAGAAAAAGATGGTTTGGTCATTAGGCTGCCGGATAGCTCACTCGGTTAAAGCACCGCATTGCGAAGCAGAAGTGACTATTCCGGCGCAGGTTCGAGCCCTGGTCGTACCAACTGGCAGGGATCCGCAGCTTTATCAGAATAGCGCAAAATTGGCCATGGTGCTACAGGGATTTAAATTGGGAAGGGTCTGCCGGGAAGGGTAATATCGAAATATTGGCTTCTTCATTGCCTAAGCGCCTCCTGTTGACCAGACGGGCAATCGTCAGGAAGAAGTCTGTTGATGTCCGGGTATCCTCCGCCCTCGTTCTGAACTTGCGAGGATTCAACCAATGAGTGTATAAGAAGCGGTGGCTGACAGGCGCCTGCTCAGGAGGAAAGCCGCAAACTGTCTTCACTCTCCTGAGTTGGGAGCAAGGGGTCACATCTGAGCAAGTCCTGTACATAGTTCTCCAGTTGGGCATTCCAGATTGAGGTGGGACTGGAGATGCCAAATAAAATAAAAAAAAAAACAAAACAAAAAAAAAAACAAGTGTTTGCCATATACCCCGCTGCTTCAATTTTATGTGTGCATACGGATGTATGTACGTACGGACGGATGGGGCCCAATGCTAAATCTCCTGCTTCACGCTAATCGCGCGGCGGGGGATAACAAGATGGTTTGGTTGTTTCAAGGAGCGCAATAAGGTGGCACTTAAACAACAATGAGATGCATGGTTGAATTGCTAAAGGGAAGCCTTTACTGCACCAATATCACAAAAAGCCTGCCAAAAATATGCCAGAGAAGCACATACCTCACAACTTCAGGAATACTGGAGTGATAAGACCAATGATCACAACCAAGCGCTATGTTTGGAGAGCAGTCAACAAGGCCCATGGTGAAAAATATACCATTCCCACTGTGAAGAATGGTGGTGACTCTCAGAGGTGTTGGGGGTGTGTGAGCTCTAAAGGCACAGGGTATCTCATGAAAATTGATGGTATGATGAATGCAGCATGCTATCAGAAAATACTGGCAGATAATTTGCATTCTTCAGCATGCTGCTGTAAATGGGATGCACTTGGACTTTCCAGCATGACAATGATCCAAAGCACAAGGCCAGGTCAACCCTCCAGTGGCTACAGAAGAGAAAGGTCAAAGTTCTGGCGTGGTCATCACAGTCTCCGGACCTCAATATCATCAAACTGCTTTGGATAAATCTCAAGATCTCAAACATGTAGTTCATGCAAGACGACCAAAGAATTTGCAGGAGCTGGAGGCATTTTGTGAGGAAGAAGGGGTAGCTGTGTCACCTGAGAGAATTAGGGGCCTCATTCACAACTATCACAAAGGACTGCACGCTGTTATTGATGCCAATAGGGGCAATACACAGTTTTAAGAACTACAGGTATGCACACTTTTGAACAGGGGTCGTTTAATTTTTTTCCCCTTATTGCCATGTTGTATTTGATGCAATTCTCTATGACCAACAGTTGGATAAGAATCCAATAAGAATTAAAAGAAATGTGTTTTGCCTGGCCGTTCATATTTTATTTAAACAGGTTACCCATTTTACAAATGTAGCCAGGGTATGCAAACTTTTTTGCTCAACTATGGCTGGATCCTGCAGGCTTTAGGACCAGGGGGGAGGGATGGTGCTAGAAGGCCTGCAGCAGTGTCCATATGAGGAGCCATTATTAATCCAACAATAAGGGGAATACAGGTTATGACTAGCATTGACAGCCTGCTTTTCTAACTTTGGTTCAGATGAACCATGAAGGACATCATCTCAAAAAATCCCTGTCCAGGGGCCTTATTTAGAAACAAGAGCAACGCAGAGCGTAGCATATGCCCCAGCCTGTATGTTGATCAAGGACATATTGAGATGGCTGTAGTGGCGGCCATATTAGATATCGCATGACGCTGGTTTTTGAAAGGAACCTTCCTCTAGCCACTCCCAATACGCCATTAAGAAATGGCATCAATCCGATGAGGGGTTCTAAAGTTATCACACGGAAACGAAAAGTTAACGGACGACGGATGGACGACGGACGGACGTGGTGTCGACATAATGCCCCCTTTCCTCAGAGGGTGGGGGCATCAAAAATTGAGTGGATTTCATACCTAAATAATATGTACGCACAAAAAAATAAAAATGACATTTTGTCGAAAAATAACCTAATTTATAAACCTATGGGTAAAATAAACTGCATGGAATTTTCATTTATTTAATCATGGACTAGGAATTTATTGACATTGTGCAAGATCCTAATAATTTCCCTTTTTTAAAGTCAAGTTTGTTTTTATAGCCTAAATCAGAAATCTGCAAAGAAGTTGACGTACATATCTTTTTGTGCCTAAGCACCGTTCATAAATGAGGCCCCAGGTCCCAGTTAAAATCGCCTCGTTTGAGGAGGACTGATACCTCGCTGGGTGATGGAGAACTCAGATTTGCATTTGTGGCGTCTGAGGGTCAGTGGATTCTGATAAGCAAATATGCTGCAACTGGAACCTCAACCTTGGTTCGAACTCAATTGATCCCGAACCAGTCACTGTCAAGTGCCGAACTGGCACGCAAGGCCAATCATTTATAAAAGAGGAGGTGGTAAAATCAAAATTCAACCAGCTTTTTAACAGACGCAAGACACTCTCTTCCCGGGAGAGCTGAGGGTACTGGGGGGACCGAGGGGGGAGTTTCTTCTCGGCAACCAGAATTTGTTCCCGGTCTTTTATTAAGTCAGTTTTTTCCCATTCAAAAAAATGCAGCAGCACTGTGTGCTCTTCTCCTTGTGTTACGTCAGCCCATCGGTTAATCTGTCAACTGACTGTATTATTCGGGCAAATTTTCCGCACAAATTGAGGGCAGCCATATCTGCAAAGTCACGGTATCTCCTGTGCTCAGTGGGTAAACTGCACTTCAGGCTTCTAATTTCCACAATACACAGTCTACAGCACCAACCCATACAACACGGTGGCGCCTGAAATCCGCACCGGTGACAGCACAGACAACTGCTACATATTTGTTATTCAGTCTGCCGCTCCATTAGCTCACAAGCCAAAAGACCTCACCAACCGCAATCCGAAAGTAGTATGTCCCCCACGGCATCACAGAATTTGGCTTCCTGTGTGGAATTTCTCTGTCATGGCATGCCGGAATTCCGCAACAACTTCACAAGCTCCCTCTGAACTGAGCTGGATAGATAATCATTAATTTTGTCTCCATTACTGGGGTGTCACATTCAGGATGCAAAATCCCTCCTCGGTAGTTTGTTCCGAGCCTCCAGGATTTGCTAATTAACACCATTCATCAGCCAGGAGGGAAGAACTAATTGGTGAAATCAGCTGGTGGAGTTCAAGGGAGGAAGGGACACATGGCAGAACTTTTCTGTTCTAACACCTCTGGAAATTTCATGTCCCAGAGATGGAGAATTATTTATTTATTTATTTATTTATTTTTTATTTCCAGCCTCTGCGACAGCAGGAACTCATCAGCACCCAAAAGCACAGCCAGACATTTAAGATGAGATACTCTCGCCGAGGAACCAGCCAATTAGAAACCTGAACTGAACAGTTACAGATTGATGTCATGCAGCAAATGACAATAATTAAAGTTAACAGAGAGGTCGCGCAGTGAGGCAGCAGTAATTCCTACAGAATAGTTCACGCCACAATATGTATGCAAATACCCTCAAAATAAAACTTAGGCTGTTTCTCTAATTCATTTAATTTGCGGGTATCTACATCTGTAAGGAGGGAACGGTGTTGGAATGACAAAATTGCCTCTCTGAGAAAATACTTATGGACCTCGCCGTGTAAACAGCTGCTGTATTACGCATGTGGTGACAGACGCTGGCGTCTTCAATGTTAAATTATTTTCAGCGGCATGTCTTCACAGCCACGCTTAGGTCACACGAGCTGAATATTTGCAAGTCGTTATGGTGTGCTCGCTTATTTTTCCCCCTCGAGTCTGACAAAGATCCATCACCAAGCAGCATTCTGATTAAAGAAAAACAGTTGCAAATACACTGCGATAAGCACATTTTCCTCAGGCAAATATTTGCAAAGTTTGAAAGAAACTTGGCAGCGTCGCACAACATTACCGAGAGAGCTCCCAGACAACGGCGGTCTCAGTCACGCATGCAGACAGCACAGCTGGTACACCACCGACAGCAGCTGAACATGCAGGGCTCGTTGTGAGCCTATTGCTACCACAGTCTGGGATTCAATTTCAAGTTAGCTGAGGGCTCCCTCCATCAAATGACAGAAATTTTGCCAGTCAGGTATCAGCGCAAATAGTGATATGTTCATACAGTGAGGTTCATCCTGGCCAACTTAGTGCAAATTCCAATGGAAGGCAGCACATTTGGTTGGGAAAACCTTATGGAAAGGGCATGTCGCGTATCCAAATTTACGGCCTATAAAATAAGTCGACTGCACGCACGACCATTAGAGCAGCTTCGTCTGGAATCCAGACAGCTGCCAGCATACAGTATCTTGGCCATAAACACACATTAAGGGAATGTGTGATTCTCGACATGGCTGTCGTAATCCACTCCATTCTTGGTGAGCAAATGTATCAAATGCAGCTACAAATAGCAGCATGAGCAGTGGTGTGTGTCGGCAACTACAGCCACAGTATAGGTCATATAAGAATGGTAATTGCTCTAACATGAATTGAAGATGAGACCAAATAAAAATTCTCACTGTCCTAAATATAGTCTATTCTGAATAATAACGTGCCAGCATCTAAATGTGTCGTGTATATGATAAGAAATTGTAAAACTTGCCAATTGTCGCAGCAAAGATCGTTTCCTTCCACTGCAAAATGGCTTTACTTTCAAAGCGTCATCATCGTGTACCAGCAGGCGAGAATCAAACTAACAGTACTGATTATAATTAAACAGGTGTGTTCGTTATCGGTCACTGTCCTGACAACATTCCACATGTTCAGATCGATTCAGCCACTGCAGTTCGAAACGTGCATTCATCTAGCTGTCAGATTGACTTCCTTCTGTTTGAAAATTCCCCCAAACAATTATTGTAGAATCTTATTCGGCTCTTATTTCATTCCAGATTGTTTCAACAGGTTCTTCTAACTTTTAAGCGTACGTTGTTTTGATGTGTTGGCACATTTTTTGGGCGTGATGACATCATCAACTGCTGCTCCAATCTGCAGCAGCTGATGTGGATCTGATGGACCAAAGCAGGTATAACCCCAGCGTCAGGGGCAGATATAACCCCAGAGTCAGGGGCAGATGTAACTCCAGGGTCAGGGGCAGATATAATCCCAGGGTCAGGGGCAGATATAACCCCAGGGTCAGGGGCAGATGTAACTCCAGGGTCAGGGGCAGATATAATCCCAGGGTCAGGGGCAGGTATAATCCCAGGGTCAGGGGCAGATGTAACTCCAGGGTCAGGGGCAGATATAATCCCAGGGTCAGGGGCAGATATAAACCCAGGGTCAGGGGCAGATATAACCCCAGGGTCAGGGGCAGATGTAACCCCAGGGTCAGGGGCAGATGTAACCCCAGGGTCAGGGGCAGATATAATCCCAGGGTCAGGGACAGATGTAACCCCAGGGTCAGGCGCAGGTATCACCCCAGGGTCAGGGGCAGATGTAACCCCAGGGTCAGGGACAGATGTAACCCCAGGGTCAGGGGCAGATGTAACCCCAGGGTCAGGTGCAGGTATAACCCCAGGGTCAGGGGCAGATGTAACCCCAGGGTCAGGGACAGATGTAACCCCAGGGTCAGGGGCAGATGTAACCCCAGGGTCAGGGGCAGATGTAACCCCAGGGTCAGGGGCAGGTATAACCCCAGGGTCAGGACAGGCGGTTACCTTGTAAGGCCTCCTTAGCGCGGTCCAGTTCCTGCTCCTTCTGGGCCAGCTGCACCTTGAGCTCGGTGGCGGAGAGGACCTCGGCCGAGCATCCGCCATGAGAGTCCTCCAGATCCTTAGTCAGCATGTCCTTCATCTGTCTGAGGAGGTGCACCTCCTCCTGGAGCTGCGCCACCTCCTCCCTCAACAGCACTGAGGAAGGGAGGGAGGGAGAGAGAGGGAAAGAGAGAGACATGGATATTATGAGCACAATAATGTGGCTAATGCATCAACTCATCATGTCAGGGAATGAAATTATCTCTCTCATGCTCCTCTTCCCCATCAGCCAGTGCAGTAAAGGGATCTAATATTAAAACCCAATTAAAAGCGCTTCGAAACTGAAATGTTAGAAATGTTATGTCAGTTGAACAACAGTGTGAACTAACTCATCCGAGTACCTTCAACATTTTAAAGCCCAACTGTCAAGCTTCTAGTTTGTTAGTTAGTTGTCTCAATCCCTATATATATATATACATTTATAAATAATTAATTCAGTGCTAAGAGTCCAGGTTTGAAAAATGACAAGCTTTGTTGAACTGACTGACCACTTCTCGCCACTCTGTTCTGCGAATTATGACTTAAAATTTTTGCAGTAAATCAATTGATTCAGTTTTCGGAGTGCAGCTAAGTTAGAATCACATAACCCCCAAGCTTCTTCAGAGGCTTTAGATGAAATGCTTGTGTAACCACAATGTCAAACAATGTAAAAGCGACAGGTGTAGCCCCATGCAAGCGACAGGTGTAAGGCCAGCACGCCATCATCTCTGAGCACTCTCTAACAAGGCTCTCTGCATGTCTCAACGCTGTGTGCTGTGCAGGGGAAAAAAGTACTAATTCTATTATGAAAATGAAGCGACTTTTAGGCATCCACTACTTCAAACACCTGAAAAAGCCACTCGGAGAATGTTTTAACGTCTGGCAAGAAAGAAGCCAGAAACATCTGTGCTTCTTTAATGACATTTACTTTTTTTTGTGGTAAATTAATTCAGTTCTGGCAGTCGGGGATAAGAATGATTTTACTTAATGACGGAGGAGATGAAGCATTCAGAGAGAGCCCGGAGTAATTGCCAAAATATGTCTGGAGGAGTGGGCATATTAGTCAAAACACATGAAAGAGCAGGGGAGAGAGGAATGGGATGAAACCCCAGCGCTCGGAGCCTGATAACGAGCACGAAAAACACTCGCCTTTCACCAAGCGCCACAGGAAGTGCCTTCATGGAGGAACGCAAAAGTCTGCCAAGATCCAGGCGACTTTTATAGTACTACTGTCACGGTAAACTTAACTTAACCTCGCACTGCTGTGTGTGTGTATGCGCCCGAGAGTGAGTGTGTGTAGGCGTGGGCATGTGGAAGTGCAAATGTGTTCGTTTGAGCGATGATAATAGTAATAATTACAACAACAACAACAATAATAATACTTTTGTTTCGGAGCATGTTGAATGAAACAGGCCTCACAGCTGACTAAAAAGGACATGAATCAAGCATAAGGGAAAAAACCACACATTTTTAAATGGATAATTTCCTCTAATTTAATTTAGGCCTTGTTCCTAAAGTATTCCCCTGCCTCATTTAAACTAATGGGCCAGGTCACACGGTAACAGAGTTACAAAATTGGTGAATTTCGTATCATGGCTCCAGGACTAAGTAAAACAGAGTTACAATTTAAATGGCTTTGTGTAGGTCTTCCCTTGTACTTTAAACAATAAAATAGCTAAGTTTGTTCATATGACTTCTTTTGGGTGAAAACGGCAAAATTCTGCTCAGTAACGGAAATTTGACAAGTTTATAACTCCGTTACCGCGTGCCCTGGCCCTAATAATAATGCAGTGTCAGTGTTGCTGAGTGCCGCACAGCCAGCGGCTATAACACGCATAGCTAGCTAATTCACACGTGTGTACACGCAACATTCGCAAGGGTGAAACACTCATTATAAAGTGGAATAACATGTAGGATGGAAAGCATTACACACAGCACCAGTCTCCAGGACAATGAGTCAGGTCAGCCCGAGACTTAAATGAGTCCAGAATTGAAAATCGCCATTTAAACACAGTTTTGGATCAGGCTTAATCTCTGTCTGTGAAACTAGCAAATAGTATCATGCACACTTCAGCATTCACACCTTCCTTCTCTCTTTATTGGCCCTTTTCTCTAAACCTGCAGTATTATCTGATCCCAGTAACTGCTGGCTTCGTGCTTCTTCATCTGTTGCTAATCTCATTCACGCTAATTAGGGACCCTGAATTTCAAGCGCACCATCTCCCACTGGCTCAGCAGTCAGCGGATCAAGCCCACCACAACCCGATCTGCACCACCTGCACGATTCATAGCGCACACGTGCATCTATGTCAAGCATGAGTGCGTTTCCATGAATTTCGCATCACAATCCAATTCGCATGCCTCAAGTTTACCACATGAATTCGTAGTTCAAAAGATAAACAAAATGGGCAAAATGTCAGAAACACCACCAAAAATGCCTTTATCTTTTAGGAGTCTGAACCACAAGAACGAAAGCATCCATGCAATCAATTCCAATCATTTTTTAATATCAATTATGTGCAATGCCGGTTCACTAGCTAGGTATGTTACTACATGCTACTGTCTTTGAGGCCAGCAACCCATCACGTTAAAAAGCTCTGACGTAAAGAAAAGCCAGTTACTGCCAGTGGCCTTAAATTGTTCACACCTGCGTGGTGTAAATCAATCAGAAGCTTTTTGATAGTGTGGACATGCATGATACTAATCATGCAAATGCTGCAGATCAGTTTCTCATGCAAAAACACTCGCTCCCGCTCACTTCCTGTTAGAATGCAGCTCGGCCTTCATCACACTGTATGTTCCTGGCTCTATATATATATATATACATTCATTGTGTTATAGAATGTCACAGCAGTCAGGCCCCCATGGTGGAGAGAGGTACTTGAGGCTTCAGAGAGGTACCCACTATTGAGGAAGCATAGTTACTCCAGTAGAATGTAAATTAGTTTTTTGAGCCACACAGATGTGTCTATTAGCAGCATTGGTTGAGCCCGCACTGCCTACCCTCCCACCCCCAATACTTTTTATAGAGTTTACAGCAAGTACGGTGTGTCTTTTTCTCCTGACGGCTAAAATGAGAGCTGATAATTAAGAGTGGGATGAACACTGAATCACAGAGAAAGACACGCAGAGATGGCTGAGGCGCAATTAATGGGCCCATGGTAATAATGGGACAGCTCGTTACCGCGAAGCCAATAGAGTATTGTATTTTTGATGAAACACTGCGCCGCGACAATTTTTATTTATTTTTTTAAATGTGAGAATATTGTTCTGATGCTGCAAATTTCAGACAGTGCTTCGTGAGCCTACGGAGAGGTATGTAAGTATATGAAGAGCAGCACACTTTTTGAAGGGCTGAAATTCAGATTCGGTTCACTTTGTACTGACGCAAATTACCCTCAAATTAAAGGGCAGACAGCCAACTTTAATTGGAGGGTACTTACATCCAACATCAAGTAAACCATTTTGGAATCACAGCCTTGTAACATTGCCTAACTACACTGTGCATACACTGACAGACCTCAGAGTGATTTATGCAAGCAAGAAATTACAGAGGCAGGGGCTGGTTTCCACCCACAGTCCAAAGATTTGCATGTTGGGCTAATTGCAAACTCTGTATTGCCTATAGGCGTGCGTGTGTGTGAGAGTTGAGTGTACCCCCAGCAATAGGTCTTGAGTACTCCAAAGTGTATATGCCAGTTTCTCACCCAATGCATGCTGGGATAGGTTCCAGCCTCCCTGTGACACAGTCCAGGAATAAGCTGGGTAGATGATGGATGTATGGATGTCAGAGGAAAGCGCAGTATGAGCAGTGTATGAGCTGATGTTATTCTTTCTAAGGGAGATCCTGCCACAGGACAATAAAAGTGCTCTTACTTAAGTTTTCGGTTCAGACAGGAGTGCACCTCAGAGCCACTGTGTCAAATATACCGTTGTGTGTATAACAAGGCCTTCCTACTGCTCTCAGCTATTACAATACAGATACTCAAGCCTCAGCAGTGGCTAAGAGCAAGATAATTTCTGTGTGTGCCTGTGTGTGTATGTGTGTGTGTGTGTGTGTGTTACCTATTGGGGACCGTTTCCAGTACAAATGCTGACCTTTGTCAGGACCAGTATTCTTTCCCCATGGGGACCAAAGCCTGGCCTTAATGAGGCACAATGTCATGTGTGAGGTCCTGGTTAAGGTTAGGGGACCGGTGAGAATTCTGAATTGGTAAAGGTCGGGGTTAGTCATGCATGATTTGGTTATGGATAAGGCTTGGGTTAGGATTAGGCTGTCCGCAATGAATGGAAGTCTGAGCAATGTCCTCATAAAGTTAGCTGCACAAACTTGCTTTGTGTGTGTGTTGCAGAACATAAACAGTTAAACGATCAGTGTATGCAGGAGTTGATTTCTCACATCTGTATGCATGCCCCTGTGCTGAGTGTGTGTCCATAGATATGCATGTGTGTGTTTGCACGTCTGTAGGTACACACACACATATGTTTATATGCTGTACTGAACAAAAGGTTTGGGAACATGGCAAAAAAAAAAGCCCTGAAGTAAACAATACTTCCAATAATAATGAAACAAAAATTCTCCAGAGAAAAAATAGTGCAATGCAAATTGTTGGTGTAATCACCCTCAGAAATGTAAAACTACATCTGTTTGTTGTCCATAGGTAAAAATGGCTCATAGTTTTATAAAGAAATTGGCTGGAATGGTTGTTTTCACCATAGTGAAGAGCTTGGCACAGTTTAGCTGACTGTGACAGCTCCTCTGGCTCCTGTCTCTCCAGGTAATCTGAGACAGCCGGAATGATGCTGAGACATTTATTCACTTCAATTAACCTCTTAAGCCCCAGCCTCTTTTTTAGGTGTCTGTTTGAAAATGACATACCCAAAAGGAATAGAGTATATCTCTGTTTGTGTAGCATGAAGTATCAGAGAGGGAGACATAGAAATGTGGAAAGAGGGTTGATTTTCTGACGCTACTCAGATTTTGATATTTGAACATTAATATGCTTGGCCTTTGAGTTGTGCTTGGTGTATGTAAAAATGACTTATATGTGCTTGTAGCAGAGGCTCTCCTGTTTCATTTGATGTGTAATATGACTATATTGCTACTTAATTAGCGCGGCGTTGTAGGTATTTTGCTGCGGTGAGTCTGGAGTTTAAGAGGTTAAAATAAAATAACATCTCCTTGAAATTCAGGAAAATTAATATTTCCAAATATCGAATTTGGTCTTTTTCATGGACAAACCAAGAAAGATGATGCACAAATTAAACATATAAGGCCAAATTTATTTATAACAGCTTAGCGCTCTCAATCCCGCTTAATAGTGCTGAGACCTGGACCCTTACAGCTTTCCTGGAGCGGAAGCTCAATGCCTTTGATGCCAGCTGTCTCAGGAGAATTGAGGGCATAAAATGGTTCTACTTTATTTCCAACTCTAGGTTACGTCAGACCACACTACAGCCACCAGTCTCTGACCTCATACGTGCCAGTCGTCTCTGCCTCTTTGGCCACATTGCTTGATTGGACCCTCCTATGGTGCCAGCTCAGATTCTGAAACAGCCAACGCCAAGATGGACCCGCCCTAGAGGCCGTCCCAGAACCAGCTGGACTGACAACATCCTAGCTGACCTCAACCATCTCAGGCTGAGCTTCTCTGCTGGTTGGAGGCTTGCCCAGAGCAGGCCAAGATGGAGGCAAAGATGTTGTGTCGCTACACTCCACCCGTGGCATGCGGAACAGTGAGTGAGTGAGTGCCAAATTTATACTTCTTGGGTGAGGAGGTGCAGAGGTGCATACTACTTAACCTTGAAGGAGAACGTGGGATGCCCAAGAATTTCGCGTCTATACGCGAGTGAGAGAATGTAGCATGTGACAGCTGTGGCCCTTGATTGACACCCAAGTACACGCGACCCTCCTGTTTAAATCCCTCCCCTCAGCGGGACGCACGACGCCAAGCGCAGCTTCGAGTCGCACATTGGTCAGAGTCTGATTTCACTCTGGGGCTACACCAAGCGCCGCCACTCGCCATTACAAATGGTACCGCGCGTTAGCTTCCTGACGAGAGTCATCTTTCATCCTCCACTCCCAGGTCTCTGCGATTATTTGTTCCTCGGAGGCGGATAGGAGCCGCTGCCCTCGCACAGCGTCGGCTCAGGCTGGGAGTCTGGGAATCAGGCCTCAGATCCAGCATCTCGAATACCCCAGCGCTCCACCTCGGATTAAGTCCCCAGGAAAATCTCAATGAGCCTCCATGGTAAATAACAAAATGCACAGACCATTTTCTCTATTCACGAGTAACTGCTGCCGCACTGCACTTTTCTGCAGAAGAGGACAATCTGGCTTCAGAAAATACAAGTCCACTACTGTATTTACTCCAAATCATCAGGATTAGACAATTAGAACTGCCCTTCATCCAGTAGAGAGTGAAATCAGCTGGCTGAGCTGAAGGGTGGATGTAAAATATGGCAGGACTCTTGCTTTCGAACCCCTGAAATGTGCACCTCTCCTTTTTAATCCAACTGTTACTGCACTCCCCATTAACTGGAAAATACCAATTTGTAACCGCACCCTTGGGCAGAAATTTTGACTTCACGTGTGACACACACATTTTACTATACCCCAGAATGACCGGGTCATAACAGGTGCATTCAAAGGCCACTTTGCACAGTGCAGGCTCGGCTTGGTTTGCAGGGCAGGGCGGATTTAGAGTGGAGTCTGAACGATGGGCAACAATCGTTTTCAGGGTAATCAGCAGGGGGCTCCTGAAGAGGTCAGCTAACACAGTTAGCTCAGCTATTCCCAGTGAGCTAATCTGCACTCACCCATCACTCACACTGATTCTCATTCTCAGCTCTGCAGATGGGACAAAAACAGCAGGAGAGCCACTGAGAGTAGGGTTTTGGCATTAAACTCTGTGTGTGTGTGTGTGTTTGTGTGTGTGGTCGGGGGTGGAGGTGGGTTTTACCATAGATATCCCAGAAAGCAATCAGACATCCCCTCCTACTGCACCCCAGTTCCAACAAATATGCTCTCCTATCGATTTTCACCACCATTGTCATTCAAGGCTTTAATATTCGATGCCTGAATAATTGCTTTGCCTCTCCGGCTCTCAGACGGAAAGAGCAGATAATAAACCAGACAGACAATGCCTTCTGGATCTGCACTGCATTTTGCGCGCGCAGTGGGGCTCTTTCTGGCATTCATAACTCTGCTCCCAATCAATCTCACGAGGAGGCCTGATGACTGGATGCTGGGCAAAGCTGCTCAGATAATTAAGACTAACTCCTGCTGGCAAAAGTTTACCAGCGGAACAGTGACAAATCGGGACGTGCGTGCATCTGATAGGGGAGAGGGAGCTTAGGGTCACAGTCTAATAAACCCCTGATAGACACTGTCACTTCCACCCGCTTGGCTGATTGCTACATTACATTACATCCACACTGTTCGGCAGACGCTTTTATCCGAAGTGGGGCTGGGCGATAAAGAGAATTGCAATAATTTTAAGCGCAGTAAGATTAACTGCTGCCACGGGGTGAACAGACGAGCTTGCTCCTTTTTGTTTTTCATAAATCATACCTGATGCGGTCTTGAACAAACGGCTGACAAACATCAGAGGCCGTGTGAAATGCTTCCAGAGAAGAACTTCACTGACTTAATATTTATCAGTGACGTGCTTAACAGAGGAAAGTGAAGGTCTGCATAATCACCACCTCTTAACCAGCAATTGCTCACACCCCATTCCCATTTACTTTGCCAGATTAGCAATCAAACCGGTGATTAACTGAATTACCGATTTAAAGCGGTAAACAGTCCAATTTATTTAGGTAACATCATGGTCACATTTTGAAATTAATTTGGCACTGAAATAGCGCAGATTTGATTGAATATGATTGCTAGATTTTTTCGTAGGCTAACATTTGGCCATTTTATGAAAATGTGAAAATAATACCTACACTACCTGACAAAAGTATTAGGATGTTCCTCATTCACACTCAATTTTTGATGTACATGTGTTATACTGTATTATATGCGAGCATTGTAGGACTTTTGTCCTAAAATATACATGTAAACATCACAGAACATTATTGAACATTTGGGGAAACTACAGATATACGTATTGACATATTTTTTTTTCTGTGCGAAAAACTCGCAATATTGGTCTGTCATCAGTAAGAAATATTATCATAAATTGTGCTTGCATGATGGTAATTTTCAAATTTACATGTTTGAAATTGTGTCCTTGGCATAATGGAAGATCAATGGCTACTGTTGGTCCAGTCATTATGATCAGGTGTGACACATGGGGTGATTTTAATTCTCTATAAAAGGGGGGTGAAGACAAACAATAATTCAGGGTGGCCTATCCAAAATGAGGTCTGTATTTTTATTTGAATAAACAACTATTTCCAAATATGATACATTCAGTATTTTCTACTGCACTGTAAGAAAATCACACACATAAATAGTTGTGTCCTAATACTTTTGTCAGGTAGTGTATGTCACATTTGATACCTTAGCAAAATGTTTTCCTCCTTGAGTATGTTTGTAGACGCTTAAAGGTATATTTCAACATTTTGGCAAATTGGCCTATTGCCATCATCCCTATAGTTATATGACTAGGTACATTACCTTTCGTTATCCGTGCCCATTGTTTTGAGATTCGGTGGGGGGGGGGACGCCAGCTGCTCGGCAAACATAATGAAAGTGAACGGTACAGGTCCCTCGCTCCTTCAAAACTCATCAAAATACGCAATCCAGCAGCTCCAAAACGCTCTCGTGGACAACTTGTGACCTGCACATTCACCACGCTATGAAATAATAATGTATAATTATGAAACATTACGACACAAGAAGCAAATACTCAGAGCTACTTTCAGGGCCGTTTAACACACTGCGCAGTGCACACCTCAGACGTTGAGAGTAGCTGCAGTAAACATACGCTTTTGAAATCAGTCCGCCCAGCTGGCATGTCTGGAATGTAGTTCCGGTAATTCATTTGCCTTGAAAATAACTCTGTCTAGTAATTCTACATTATTATTTTATAGTGTTGAGAATGTGCAGGTTACAAGTTATCCACTTGGACTTGCTGGATTGCGTATTTGATGAGTTTTGAAAGAGGGAGGGACCTGTACCGTTCGCTTTAGCTATGTTCGCAGAGCAGCTCCTGTCTTTCCCCCCCCCGAATCTCAAAACAATGGGCACGGATAACTAAAGGTAATGTACCTACTCATATATCTAAAGGGATTATGGCAATTGGCTCATTTGCCAAAATGTTGAAATATCCCTTTAACATCCAGGGCCATCTAAAAATTGATTTCTAATTAATCTTTGCTGATAAGCAAAAATGCAATGGAGGAAGATTTATTTATTTATTTTTTTACTAATTATTCAAATTGTTCTTCTTTCTATCTAACTGTCAAGCTCCTCCCCCAAAGCATTCAGGACTTTTGGCTACCTGCCTTCACCCAATTATTCAATTATCCCTTCTGCTCTTTTAGTTAATTATCCCACCTGTTTCTCTTTAGTTAGTCATCTTCTTATTTATTTAAACCTTAGTTCTCCCCCTCACAGGAAGGTACCCTTTTGTTTAGACCACTCCCTTTTTTGTTTACCCTGAAGTTGTTGTATTAGCTTTGTTTTGTCGCCTGTCTTTATTGAATAAAATATTGCGTCTCTTCATTTGGGTCCTTATCTTCCATCACTTTCCTGGTGCCCTCCTGACATCTTCGGGTCCCAGGACCTTACGCTAACATAGTAGCTTGGGTAGGTCCGTCTGCTTCTCATTATCACTTTCTTATCTTCATGAACAAGCCAAACAAAAAGGTGGGAATCATTACGCCAGCAGCAGCAACAACATAGTGCTGTTTGCTTAATCAGCGGGTTAGCATACTATGCTAACGTGGGAAGCTGACTGCCCAACAAAGCAGATGCCCAAATTTCTCTGTATTACTGGAGTGAATATGGCTGGCAAGCATATGAACCAACACTGAGGCTAAATATAAACACAAACAGAGGCCAAAATTAGCACCAGCTACCAGCCAAATGATGGTAAGATATGCTGGTGGATGGTAGATTTGCTTCACTCACCAGCCAAAAAAATGACGGTGACCTATGAAGTGGCTGGTAAAATATGAACATTCACTGGCCATTTGGCTAATGGACGAAAAAGTTAATCTTGCACCCTGAACACAAACGCACAATAACTCATTTTACACACAAACAGACTCTCACATTTATTTCGGGCCATTTTATACATTCTCATCCGAGCTAAATTGCACCATCTGTTTTTTGAACATATTGTGCATTCTGTAAATCTGTGACAGTGATGGAATTTTAAAAAGGCCGTATCTGGAATTCCTGAAGGAGTTCACTCAGTGCTCATGTGGACGCAACCGCAGGAGAATTAAGCTGACAGGCGGCACATTGATTTTGCAGTACACTGCAAAACAAAATCTTAACAAGCATCTTAATGTTGTCTTTAGATGTAAAACATTTATGTTTAATGCCTTTCTTCTTGGGAAAAAAAAACTACAGCCCCTGATGTGAGATAATTTTGACTCATTTCTGAATATGTCCACGAGGTGAGTGAAATTATCTTACCCCAAAGACAAATCAAGAAATGAGTCAAAATGATTTCACACGAGGGACAAATTTTTCTCTTTTTCTAAGAAAGAAAGTAATAGAAATAAGTGTTTAACATCTAAATACAAGATTCAAATGCTAGGTAAGATTTTGTTTTTGCAGTGTATTGAGTGAACCGTGTAGTAATTTTGGCCCTGTGTCACCATCCAAATACATATCAACCTTGGTGTAAAAGCAAATTATAACGCTGGGTATTTAATCAAAGAAATGACATCAGCACTATGAGGCTACCCACACTACAAAGCCCCACGGGGCTCTACAGTACTCAGTCAGTGCCTGCGGTACATAAGAGAAAAGCTTGAGGTTAAATGGAAGAGGAGATCAATAGACACTGAGGTTTCCAGCTGTATAGCGATGACCTCCGCTCCTGCCTCAAAGTCAACAACACCGCTGACAACCACCCAACGATCTGGGGGCTGGGTCACAGGCTTTGGGTGGGCAACGTTCAGTCGAACGGCCAGCTTGCCAGCCAACCTCCCCCTCACCACTCAGCAGACAAATTTACCATCCCGAGCCTCAGCCGGCAGTGTCGATACCTCTTCAACGTCGTTCCCGCTAAAAGCCAGAGATCAAAGGATCGCCTTTGCTTTCCTTTGCTTGTGAGGTTTTTCCGCGTCATGAATCAGGGTCCAGAAATCCAACATAACAGACAGATTGAACGGGCCTCTCTACTGAACACAGCAAGAGGAGAGGGATGATCAATCACTGCCGCCTGTCTGGCGATGACGAGCACCGTGCTAAGCTCGGCTTCATCTCGACTTTGGGTATTGGCAGGTCTAGATGCAGGAGGGGCCATGTGCGAGTCTGTCTAAAGCTTGTGATTATTCATTTATTCCACATGTGGATGCATCCAGAAGGCCCAGGAAGAAGCCAAGCTCATCCCATTCCAGTTATGAGACAAAGGCTTTCTTCCCACACAGGGACTGCGAGACTAGAGTCAGAATGCAACATTCCAACAACAACTGAAAAAAAAAACATTGCGGCCCGACACACGTTTCTTTTTGCTGTCTGTTTGAGTCTAATTTCAAAGCCCACGATTGCTGCCATAATGCTAAAAGCAGACAACCAGACCCACAGAACAACAGCGACAGGTAACGCAAACAGTATTGGGTTCATCGTCAGGTTAGATGTGCCGCAAGAGCCCATTTCATATTCCAGTTAGAGTAAAACGAGTGAACAGCGGTGACAGTTTGCGCAACTTGAGAGGGTGTGAAAGCAGTTGAGAAAAATGAGAGCTAATGATCAATGAAGCCTATCTGCTTGGGGCAAATGAACTCTGCAAATATGTTAAATATGTGCACTCATTAACCTTCACCACCAGTTCTCCCGCACCCACTGAGACCCAGCCACATCAACAGTCAATTATATCCATTCATTAAGACAATCAATGAGGACCGCTTGCCTTCCTCCTGTATGTCAAAAAAAAAAAAAAAACCCAGAGACTGATGTGAGATCACTTTGATTAATTTATAGATTTGGCCACGGGGTAAGTGTGTTATTTTCCAGTGCACTTTTGAGGATCCGAGGTCAAGACATTAAAGCAGCTAACTTCAGCAAAGGCTGGACTTTCCCTAAGTGCAGAGATCCATAAATCTGGAGCTCCAATCCAAATGCATCTGTTTTGTTTAAATCTTCCACGCAATTAAGAGCTAAATTACTCTGATTGCCAGACTGTCATCTCCCCAGACTCCCAGGTAAAGGGAGGAAGAAGAATCAGGAGTTCCCAGCCCTCGAAGGCCGTGATTTGGGGAACAGGGCCTTAGTGTTTAGCGGAGCACACCCCCTCCATTGAAATTAAGCTCATGAATCAGACAAAATAAAGACTTCTCCTGCCATTGGACAGGGTTGGAAACACAAGGGTGAGTAGCACGACGTTTGAAAATAATGAGCCACTTTATAGCAAACTGCATTGATTTATATTACAATTTTTACATGTTGAGATAAAAAAAAAAAAAAATAACAGCAAAAATTTTTAACACGGTCTGGTTTTTAAATCTGCCCGTCATTTTCTTTTTGCTGCAGATCAAATAAACACTAGAGAGGACGCTTGTCTTCGTCTTTACCTGAAAGAGGACATCAAGGTAATTGCTGGTTTTACATATTAACGGTTATGCCAGGGATGGCCAACCCTTGTCCAGGAGAGCCACAGGTAGTGCTGACTTTGGTTTTCTCCACCCACTTTAAACCTGAGACACCAGGTGAGGCAAGTTAAATGTGATATCAACTGCTTTACTTCATAAATCAAGTGCTGAGCAACACCAAAAACCAGCAGACAATGCGGTTCTCCAGGACCAGGATTGGACACCCTGGGTTATACTTTGTGAGCATGATGTGTTATGGTGATGAGACATGACTGCTAAAGTGGCCCTGTTGACACTTTAATCAACATGCATTTTGGGCGATCAGATCATAATTGGTTAGACAAGACACACAGCCGTTTACACTTATTTCAAGCAGACCCCTTGTTTTTGGATTTTGTTGCTTACTAAGCAATTTCTGCAAGCACCAAGCGCGCTGTTAATATGTTATACAACAACAATAGTAGTCGTTCCTGCCAGACGAAGCCAAGATTTTGACCCTGTTTCACAGAGTTATGTTGTTTTTTAGGCAAGCTAACACATTTCTGCCTATAGTATACATTTTCGGGATATTTCAGTTATTGAAATTAGCCGAACTGATGCATTTGCAACTTGCAACAGCAAACAGGACCTCACGGCAGAGGAAACTCTTTTATTGCGAGTTCGCAGCCTACGATAATGACTACCAGATATGTCCTTGTCAGGGACGCCTCAGGATGCAATAGCATTTCCACTACCAAACATATGTGGTCAGATGTGTCCCAGACCACCTCTGCAGGCTGTTTGAGCAATCAGATCTCAATGCATCTTGGACCCTGTTTACAATAGTATTTAGTGCTGACTATCTGTGATCCGATCACCCAAACCGCATGTAAAAACTACAAAAGGTAAGTGTAAATGGGGCCTATGATGTATACTGAGTACAAATGAAAACGCACCACTTGAAAAAGGTCAATATTTAAGTTCAAATGAACTTCAATATAATTTTTATACAACAAAAACACTACAGTGACGTCACCTGACATGCCAGGTGCAAGAAATGCGAGAATTTCAAGTTAACTGTAACGCTAGGCAATTTTTTGCAAAAACGCAACATCTTGCACACACACCACGGGAAAAATGAATTTCACTCTGAATTTGTGCACACATTGCCTTTAACCCAAGAACACTATTACTAAAATTAGTAACACCATCACTAACGCCGGGTGATTTTTACCGATATAGTAAAATACCCAATAAAAAGTACTTGTCATCAAAATATGACAATACATGACAAATTAGAGTAGTGTTCTTTTATTTTCATCTGTGCCATGTCTAACAAAATGAAAAAAAGTACCCTGAGGTAAACAAAACACCCATGCCTTCAAAGACGTCAAAGACTATGCTGAAGCTACCCAGGGACCCATGACGCTCAGACAAACGCAACATAATGAAAATCACGTAAACACGTTTGCTCGGGTGAAAATCACCCGGCACTAGTGTTCTAGGGTTAAAAGCATGTGAATCCGAATAAAATTTCACTTCTTCACTGACACTTGTGAAACGTCGACACAATGCCGCGACTTACAGCCCCTGAACGGGAACGTGCCATAGGCATGATTCAAATTGGCGCCAGCACCAGGGAAATTGCCAGAGGACTACACTGCGCACACACAACGATCGCAAGACTCCATCAAAGGTTTCTGCAAATGAGGAGCACTCGGGACCGTCCTCGACTGGGTCAAGAACGTGTGACAACGGCACGTCAGGACCGTCAGATCGTACGGGACCATGTCCGAGACCGAACACTACCAGCGACAAGAACGGCTACTCAAGTCCAAGGACGACGTGGATTCATTCACCCCAATGCCATACGGAACCGTCTGCGAGCTGCAGGCCTACGTGCACGACATCCTTATTTCGGCCCCATATTGACGGATCGTCACCAAAACCAGCGTCTACAGGACGTCGTCGATGTGTGATCACAGCATACATGTAATGGCGTCCGCTAGGTTAATTCTCAAAAGCTCTTGTTCTCAAAGCCCTTAATTAGAATGAAAACATCACAAACACCACCACTCATCTTTATTTCCTGATAAACAATAGGATTCATAACATTTATGGAAATAGTGTATCATGTCTCATGAAGTGCAATAAAAAAATCTTGGAGTATGATGGGAAAAAAAACTCAATACAAAGAAAACACTACAAGCTACTAAAATGCTAAACATTTGGTCAGGCATAAATATGCCAGACAGAGAGATTACCAGTTTCCACATGCCAATATGCAGTTATACCTCCTTTTGCTTTCATTTGAATCACAAAAAATCACTAAAATGTCTATTCATTGGTTATCATAGCACGTATATTTTTTACATTGCATTATTAAGTAGGAAATACATTAAAATGTATGTGGAAACTGCGGCCTTAAAAAAAGTTTATAATAAGTTGTGCATGAAGTTCACTGCATGCAATTTTCAAAGGACACCCATGAATGTCCAGAGTATAAGGATAAGGAGATAATAGGAAGGTAATAGGGAATAATTCATAAAAACACTCAAAGTGAAGGACTATGAGAATCACCGTGAACAAACAAGACGCATGATATGTGTTTCAATACATTCCAGCCACTTTTCATTTGAGTTCAAATTTGCAGTTGGGCTGTTGCCAGACTTTCAAAAGCCAAAATGTCTGAAAGACAGATCAAATTATTTCACACTCTTCACAGCCTTTTGTTATTGTTGTTGTTCTAGATGTTGTTGTAACAGATTTTCCCTGGTGGATGTTCTACTGATTGCCAGTCATTAGAAAAGGAGGGAATTTGAAGACCTTCCCTGGCTGAGCTGCCGGGGCGCAGCAATCTGTCAATGTCCACTGACCGTGAGGGAGCTGAAATTAGGAATTGGCCGGGACGGGCAAAGCGTGGGCTGAAATAGATAGAAAATGACATTGGGGTCTGGAGGAGAAGAAAACATTAGATTGGCTTTCCCTCAAGCCCCAGCAAGGGAATCTCATTCAGCCTTGCAGCCGAGCGGAGTCCTCACCCAGAGACAGACTCCTCCCACTTTTTATGATGGACTGGAGCGGAATCCACCCCCTTACAATGACTGAAAGAGGCAGACTCCTCCCCTCTGAGGTTACTGACAGAGTGCTGTAATGGACAGGATTACACTGCAGCCCCATGTAGCGATGCACATCACCAACAAAGGCCATGACGGGTGAATCTGAGTTAAGATGGCTGCCATCTTTCATGCGTTTGGAGGATGTGCCTCCCTGCTGTGGGCTGGCAGGTAAAGCCAGTCAGATGTGATAACCCTCCCAGCACTGCAGCATCACATCACAAAACTGCTTGTGTTTGAGATCTAAACACACAATTTCTCGGGCAGTCCTCTCTGGAAATCTTTCATTTTTATCATCTCTGTGCCACAAAACAGCAAAAAGCAGACGGATTAGCTTTGATGAATGAGACCATCTCCATGTAATACAGTTATCAAACTGTCCATGGACGCCTGCAGTAAGGAAGTGCCGGAGTCGCTGCAAGGATGCAGTAACTTTTAACGACTGGTGCCATTTGAAGAAATCTACAGCGACTGATGCATTGTAGGTGGCCGACGCTTTGTCAGTTTGATTGCGGATGCCACGCTTGTTCAGCTTTGCAGACATATTGGATATGTGAGTGAGATCTGTGCTTTGTTTTGATTCAGAAGGGCCTTGTTTCTCCTACACAGAGGTGCATCCTATGTGAAGAGGCAATGTCTGGATCTTTGAGGAACAGAACACACTTACACATTAAACACATACACAGGGATGACAGAGTTTTGGCAACACTGCCATTAATACTCAGAATAACCTGTGCAGAATAGCCTGTGTGTCTGTATAAATATGGTTTAGAAATGTTTAAGTCCTTTTCAGGGGTGCGCCCGATTATTTGCCCTCCCCCATAGATATACACTTATTTTCATGCATGTCCCGGTATTAGTTGAACATATACAGTTGTGTATGTCTGCTTATACATGAGTTTTTTGGAATTACAGCCCTGTAATTGAGTCACTGAAGAAACACTGACAGAGCAGATTACACATTGAAAAACACTGGCCTGTCTTACTCTAGCAGATCACTTTTGATTGGGTAAGAGGTCACAGACCACAGAAAGACCATAAAAGCCACCAAGACGAGGAGAGACAAAGATCTACGACACAAACATATCTGCACGCTCACCAATTTCACTATCCTGCATAATCATAGAGACATACGACACAAGACCAACTCGCCTCATAAATGTCAAACATTTAATTTCCCATCTTTCTACGCGTCATGAAATCATACAGGCGTTGCTTCATGGAAGGAATGCGCTCATTGCCACTTGCCCTTCGCTAATTTACGCTGCATTTAACTTACAAGTATTTAGCAGAGGCTCAGAATCAGTCAGCCTTTTACATATTTACATGGATTTATTTATCCTATGGATATATTACAAAGCAATTCAAAGACTATAATTAGCTCAAGGGCACAACTGCAATGGCTAAGGGCACGACAGCAATGACCTATGCCTGAGAAACAAGTCTAACATCCTCGGGTAAAAAGCCCAAAGTCTCCAAATCAGATCAAGCTGGTTGGTTGGAGAGATGCAAAGGTTTGCCTGGACAGTTCTACAAAAGGATGTGCTAGTCAAGCTTTATTGCTTTAGACAGCATCAAGTGTCCTCAAACTCTGGGCCATCTAGCAGATGCTGTGAGTGCAATGATAGAATAAAGAATGCTAACTATACGTAGTTATTTGTATCCACTGCATCCACTATAGGAAATTCTGAGTACAGCACACAAATCACTATAAACTAACACTGACTCAACTATTCTCACTCATCCAACTCATATCCAACTCACTCAGGCAGTTCAGCACAACCCGCCTTTTACAAACAGGAAGGTCACAAGGCAGGGTGAAATTAATTTCATTCAAACTGAAACTTAATTTTGGTAAGTTTTCTGGCATACATACCGCTTAAGGCACATCTGTAAACGGTCAATCAAATCTGATAAATATAATGTACACAATACAGTAATGCATATATCAGGAGCACAGATGGGAGGTCACATATGAAAGTAAGACTTAACAGGGCTTAGGAATGAGAGGAATAAACAAAGTGGAAAAATTAATGGCTTCTGCAGGTTTCGCTAAAACAGACATGAAGCGCATGCATTGTTAAACATCTGCCCAGAATAGCCCGAATCTTTGACACAGAATTCCCAGAACGTCCGAAAATAGAATACGGGGGATGCTTCTCGGATGACTCGGCAGTTTAACCTCGACAACATTTTCACTTAATTTCACTTCAGTTCCACTGTCTGTGTGTGGCGTGGCTTCGGGGCCAGGGGACCAAACAATATGCCTCAAAGTTGGCTCGTGGACCACATGTCATTGAAGTTATAACACAATTCAACAACGTCCCGAGAGGAAAATCCACTCAATTTAGTGTTCCATCTAGAACGGTTGGTCGGAAGAGATAAGCTCTGTGATTTAAAGGGAAACTCAATCACGCCAAATTAAGGTTAAAATGAGCGCTTACTATTTCCGCAAAATAATGCATTCTGAAAACCACAAATATTTTTAAACCATTTTGACACTTCACAAATCGATTGCTTCCTGAGGACAATTACTGATAATAGCCCTTCTCTGAAACATTTCAGGATTGTTGTGGTAAAATTGTATGATGTGCAGGATAATGCGCGGCACATTAATTACTGTAGCTCACACAATCTCCAGACAGGAGTCCAATCTGCCAGGCTTCGGCTCGCCAGATGTGCACCAACAGAAAACTGAAGAGCGCGGGCAGCATCCAATGAGATAATAGAGAAATCAAACCGACACCAACCTTTCGCATGGAGTTCTCAGGGGAAAGCGTACTACAAGGAGGTCAAAGGTCACAAAGCGTTGACAAGGACTGTCGCTCCAGGGGTTTCAAATGACACTGCTCCCAATCAGGAGGGGACACATGACCTCTCATCCCATCCAATCCTAGTCCCTCTCAGGGCACCCGATAACCAACCGGGAGAAACGGCCAGCCGGCATTAGGGACCGAAGTACGACCTCGTCTCCCCTCGAAGCTGAAGCGCTCTCGACTCCCGTCAACAGGAACAGCCCAGCTGAGCGCTGAGGTGGAATTAAATTATGTGTAAACGCTGAGGAACATAGGAAGCAACAGCTCAGCGGAGGGAGGCGGGGGGTGGGGGGGGGGGGGGCGGTGAATAACAGGAAAATGGCGGAGGGACGGGGGTTGGCCGTCTGGCACACCCCTCGCTCCGAATGTGGCGGACGCGGATGTGCGGTGCGAGGGGGCCCATCCGAAAGGGCTCGCCCCCGAGCGCCGAACAAAAAGCTTTGTTAAAAAAAAGGCCGTGTGCATAATGGAACGGCCAGGCTGTGGAATGCGCCGAGACGGCAGGGAATAATAGAAGTGCCCCGGTCAGGAATGCGAGCAGCAACTAAACCGTTTCCTTTCATTTGTCTGCCACTTGGCAACAGCCTCCGCGGTGGCACTCGGGACATTAAACGGAAAAGAAATGTCCTCGCCGAGGCCATTACATTACTTTAAAACGGTACTGCTGCTCGGCCGAGGTTGATCCTGTCACCATACCGCAGAAACCGAGAATGAAGGCAATTTCAACAAGCATTTCATTCTTGTATTGAGACTTATTGAGACTACTTTGCAAAATAAGACTAAAATACAGCCAATGAGGTGAGACATATTGACCCATTTAAAGATCCACTGATGGGTGAATAACATTGTCAAGCAAAAATCAACTTACTTTCCACACAAGAGAACGAAATTAGACCTTAAAGTCTCAGTGCAAGACTAAAGCAATTAAAAGGGACTGTTTTTTTGCAGAGCAATGAGGAGAAATATTTGATGATACAGAAGTTAGCTTAACCTTACTAGGCAAGTTTTACAGCTGTGGCTTACAGCCAAGTTCCTATTGTTAGACTTGGACTCTGGGAGGTAGGGGTTAAACCATTGTGCAGCTAAAATTAGTGCAGACCTTTGGTCTTGAACAAGACCCTTAACCCTTAATTTCTTAATGGGCCACAGGCCACCTCAAGGTCATAATATAATGAAGCCTGAACAAATAGTGCCTTCAAATCTGTATTCAGTGATTTGAGCCAGTGAGGGCAAATCTATATTCAGGGGTCTGAGCCTGTTAGGGCAGACGTAGTGTGAAAGCTACAGCCAAATCTGTATCTGCAATATAGAAGCCGAGGCGATAACAGAATGTGGAGCCAGAGCAGAAAAATCATTACCATTGATTTTCTCCTGCCCTCGCCATTGTTCCTTTAACAATGGCCCTTTAATAAAGCGCCACAAAAAAAAATAAAAACTGATTCAAACAAATCCGCGACTGCTTTGAGAACCGGCTTAGAAAACAGAGCTAGGGCGACATCCCTGCTTTATATATGTGTTACCATGCCAGCCGCTCCAGCGGGCACCGAGTGCTTTTTTATCGCACACAAAGGCCGCAACAGCAAGGCAGCGGCGCGAAACTCAGTGAGACTGTTTCATCATGTTAGGCCACATCTCAGGACAGCTTACAACACAGAGCTGCACCGCGCTACACCGCTGCGAAACGAAAACCGCCCCCAGTGACCCCAACGACCTGAAGCACTCTTGACCCATCCAAGCAGTCCCAGTCACTCCATATCTCACCCAAAAGACCCATAATCCCCTTAGGGAGAGGCTTTGAAGCACTACAAGGTGTTTAGCAGATGGAGGAGGACTCCAGCACGTGGAACAGGGTTTCACTCATTGTGTTATTCAGGAAAAAGTTCACAAATAATCGGTATTGACCATACGCTAAGTTCTGATGTGAAAATCTCTGCTTGCAATCGAGAGTAGCAATGGAGTTCTACAACGCTAGGATTTTGAATTTATGGAAAACATTCCAGAACACCTGTTCTTCAGAGCAGTTACGCTCGGTCGCTGCCACCTCATGGCTCACTGGTCATGGGGGTCACTTGCGGTTCCATCCATATGACTACAAGCCTGATCGAGAGGAACCAAACTGCATGGCTTAGTCACGGCGGCCATTTGTCAGAGAACAAACCCCGCTGGGACTCACGGCCTTGAATTATCTGATTAGAACATATTTTCCCGTATAATTTTTGAAGAAAAAAGAAGTCGATCTGATTGACGCTGAATGTGGGCACGCATTCCAAACTGCAAAGGATTTTAACTGCCATGAAAGGATATTGATTGGACGGGAAGAGATCGTTGACAGACTTATTTAAAAAAGAGTATGCCATAAACCATCAAGTCATATTAAAAGTATAATTGCTTTCTAGGAAGTGGAATTTGAGATGTTAACACACTCACAGGCTTATTCTCCCACACACATGCGTAACACAAGATATGGTTACCCCCTAATGCACGCGCACGCACACACACACACACACACACACACACACACGTATGCACGTGCAGTCATGAAACTAACTAGAGTCCTTAGTGGATTTATTATAAAAGTCCCATCAGTAAACTAGTGGCATCCCCACACACACTTTTCCTGACGTCAGCAGAATGCATCACTGGCTTGTTGATTACCCAGCAGACCCGGCGTGTACAGCTCAGACGCACCTGACCCCAGGCCAGCCGCAAAGAGACGCGCGAATGTCAATTACCCACATCAGCTATGACGGGCAGACACGGGCCGCCGCAGCGACACATCAAACCTTTAATCTGTCACCTAACTGCAAGCTTCTGTCTGGAACTGGGCAAGTGGAGGGAGGGAGAGAGAGAGAGAGGGGGGGGATGAGGGAGAGACAGCAGGGTGGAGAGAGGGAAAGAGGAAGTAAACAATGGCAACATCAGAGGAGAAGAGATGTACAAAAACCATACAGATGAGAAAAGGAGAGAAAGGAGAAAAAGACAGATGGATTGGCAGAGGGGAGGGAAGGAGAGTAATATGGTTACCAGAGGCTTAAGCGATCTGACTGAGGTCAAAAACTAGACAGGGAGTTCTGTAGTTACCTCAAAACTTTTAACACTGAATGACACATAAAATGCAGCCTACTAGTGATGCGCGAGTCGGCCCGGAACCCGTCGGGTCAATATTTTAATAACATTTAGCGGGTGCGGGCGGGTTGGGCCATACAGTGGCGACATCTAACTCCCACGAAATTGCGAATAAAAAGTATAATAGGCTATGCCTATCGGCCACTTGAGGGCTCTAGACATACAGCCTAGATAATATGCTCTTGTCAAACGATGTAACGCTACCTTTAGCAGAATAGAATGCCAATTGTACCTCTCCCTCTTCCTTCTCTCGATGTACACGCACTCACTGGTGCGCGGCTTAATCCTCCGCGGTTAGACTAAGGATCTAAAGGTTGAATGATAGCTCATCTTATAAAGCGCTCTGCTGTCAGCACCAAAATATTATATAGTAGTTGTAATTTTATTGACCTGTGGGTCCAAACAACACATAGTCAAAACATTTTTTCACCACTTCACAGTGAAAGGCATATGACGATTCGTATTCAAAAATAAAATCAACTTGTTGAGGTGCTTCCGTTTATCAGCTACGTGTTCTCTAACAGCAGAGCGTGTGCTGCCATCGGCAGTAAAGACACTTCTTGGATGTACATTTCTATAACACCATTCTATAGGCTACACATATCACCCAAACGAATAGGTATCTTATTACTGAAGCTGGTATGGTCATAAACTTAGCCTTGCCCTCATTAATTACCATACCATGACACAAAGAATAATCGTGTAAAACTCCATGGTGGCCAAAGCAGTTCCCTGCGTCCTAACAACCAGCGCAACAAGAGAGCGGACCTTCAGTTCGGCTGGCCGTGTCCCGGAAACGCGCCGTAATCGCTTAAACCCTGGCACTGTTGACGCGATTTAGTTTTTGCCTAGTTTGGGAAAAAATACGCCTAGGCCGACATTATAAGCCGTGTTGAAAAAATAGCCTAAAAGCCCCCCCAAAACAATCTTGAAATAAATATATGAGGAAAAAAGAATTTCCTCGTAGACAGGATATCGCAACACTGTATGGGAGAGTAGACGATAGCGCCAGTGCGTCACTGCCATGTTAATTTTGTTCCAATAAAACAGCCTGTTTGCAATATTTTGCCTGATGGCATTTCATTTGGTTGCAAAGATCAGAAATCACGGTAAGGTTCAATTAATAGACAGAGCCTAAACTTTGTATTAAGAATTACAGCCAAAAGCCACTGGTATGTTGTGCTCCATTCAAATCCATAGCGTAACAGAGGAATCGTTTTTTTTCCATTGCAAATCATGCCACACAGACCCACTGTATTCTTTTTCTCTTGCCTCCTTTTTGTGTCGGGTCGGGTTGGGTTCGGGTTGAAAATCAGTGCGAGTTTTAGCGGGGCGGGTTTGCTGTCACGTTGGGTTGGGTTGGTGCGGGTGTTAAAAAACCTCGACCCGCGCATCACTACAGCCTACTTACACATTTTTCTAAGGTCATAGATGAATATTAAAAAAGCCACTTAATAGCGATTGGCTGGCAGAAACTAAGACATAAGGTTTCCAAGGCAACAATGCTCGTGCACTACTACCTTTTGATTTCTTAAAGAATGACTCATTTTCTTCACGTCAGGTCTGGGAAATTGCCACTGAAATATCAATGCAAATTGCTGTCCGGCTGAGCTTTGTCAGTGGACTCACTGGTTACAGAACTCTCCTCTCGTAGTCTCAGTATTTGCAGACGTGTGATAAAGTCAGGAAGTACTCATAACAAAATACTTCAGTTCCCAGAATTCACTCCTGTACAATATAAATCCTTCTCACTGTGCTCTCTTAATCAATTCAGAGCCCACAGCTCCTGAGGTTCATCCCATTGATTCCCAAGTACATAATAAATCGACCCCATTGCCAAAATCAATTCCTCCAATTTAGAACAGAGTCCTATCAGTGGACTGTGGTATTTACATACAGCACACTGCCCTCACAGACTGGCAAAGGGATCTATATCCTGAGTCACAATCTAAACCGTAAAAAAAAAAAAAGAAAAATATTACATAGAGCAATTTTGGAAGGTCAGGCCTTTTCAATCTAAAACGCATCGGGGGGCCATCTGAAGTGCAATACCTCCAAAGAAGAGAAGGACGAAGTTTGGATGGAAGAAGACAAGGGGGTGCCCTTGAGTGTGGAGAAGTGTAGCTAGTGCAGTGATAGCTCTCCGTTTGCAGTGCGGTTGTGAGGCAGAAATGGAGAATCGTACGTAAGGTGGGCAGGGGAAGGTCACAGGAAGATGGCAGTGAGACATGCTGACTTGGCGGCTGTTGGGGTGGAGATGAAGGGGGGGTTGGGCAGGTCATGAGCAGCACAGATCAGAATCACACTTGAATCCATGACCCCCTGCAGCCCCAGAAATAACTACAGATAAAAACCCAGTCCCACTCCGTCTCACCTCAGACCTGCAGAGCAGCAGGACGTGCAGAGGTGACGCGCGAGTTCCAGAAGCCGGAACAGGACTCTGCTGAAGAAGCCAGGGTACCAAAATCTGACACAACCAATAACAAGAACCATCTCATCCCGCAGCACATCTCCCTCTCCGAATATTTAAAAAAATATACAGTTAAAAAAGAAATATATAATGCACAACTGGAAAGTGGTTTTTTCTCAGAAAAACAAATATCCCGCCATTCCCAGAAACCCCTAAGAGCAAAAAGCACCAGTTTAGTAACTAATCAATGCACCAACAAAATTTGGTAAGGCAATATTGAGCAGTTTCTGAGTAATAGTCTGGAAACACTTTGGGATCTCTGACGCTGATGCTGAAGCCGATGGGAACCGAGTGAAAAACAATACATCCACACCCACCACCACCACCACCGGGGGAGCCATAATGAAAAACAATTCATGACATTTATGAATAAAAAAGCCCTGCTTATTTGCCATTTATTGTTGTGAGCTCCCGAGGGTAAATAGTGTTCACATTATCGTGCAGACTGTCATTTTCTGGATATTTTAATCCAGAAAAGTGAACAGTGCAGACATTATAAAGCATTAAAATGATATGTCTTTTAAGATAAAAAAAATCTCATCCAAATCTGGTACATCCAATCAACAATCTATGTACAAGCCCACTCATATGTGACTCATGCTGCCGTCTCCAGACAACGCAGTCAGTTCTTGGTTCTCCTCTGAATCACACGCCTGTCAGCCACTGCCTCTTTACACGCGCAGCTTCAAACCTCACATGCCCAGAGTGAGGAAACCCAAAAATGTGCTGGCTTGGAATGTTACTGATAAGCTCCCAGCATGGCCAGCAGGTGGCATCTGAGAAACAAACAATGCTAACCCCAACAGACTGCATCCCTCCCATATCCCTGAGCAGCACTAAGCCAATTATGCGCAGCTCTCCAAAGGCAGCTGGCCACAGCTGGCACTGGCAAAGCTGGATTCAATCCGAGAAATTGTGCATAAATCCAAATACTAACAGACCCTCACAGCAATTTAAGACCTGGGCTGATGCCTGCATTCAAACACAGTGGCAGGTTCTGAATGAGCATTCCTCAGGACTAAAACACCTGCATTCACATCTTTCACTCTTAAACAGAGAATCTCTGCCAAGCTACCTCTGCTATTCATTTGTAAGTGTTTACAGTCCCCATTATATACAGGATTCACCCAGGAGAAGACCATCTCAAGCAATGACAGCACCTGGTACTAACATTCTTGAATACAGCTTTCCTTTCATTGGCAACTCCTTGTGCAGTTTTTCATTGGCTGAACCAACAAACCAGTCACTGACAGTGTCCAGGTTTCGCATGTGAGGGATTCTGACAAACTCTAGTCTGAGATATTGGGGATTGTTGTTCAAGATTTGTGTTTTTGTCAGAAAGCTGTATTTAAGCATTTTTTCTTTCTCTCGATGAAAAAGACTGGTCCACTGCCAATGAGAAATGGCAGAAGAAGTAGCAGCCAATCAGAGAGTACCACTCATACTCCAGTTTGTTACAGCAGGGATTTCATCATTGTATTACAGTTGGCCTCAACCTGAATGACATTTATAACTAGTTTTCTGATGCAAGAGATCATTCTGGATTTGAGGCAAGCTTCTCTGTGTGCATCTGGCAGCCATGATCAGCTAACTCTGTCCTCCTGGACCATTTCAGGAGATACCTGAGAACACAGCCCCCCCCCTTGGTAAGCACCAGTTGGCAGAGTCTCTGTAACCAAGCGGAGGTGACACAATACATCCCTCTTCATTCTCTTCCCACCTTGGGCAGGTATTTTTCTAATGAATGAGTGACAATGTGTGTCGCAATCTGAGAGCTTGGAGGAGAATGTAGAGAAGGGCAGGTATAGAGCACGGTATTTCATCGTGATATAAGTACACTTTCCTGACGACATTACAGGACCGACCGGTTTCGAGGAATGCAGGCAGAGGGAAATCGCTTGACTGTATTTGCATGAAACACTGTGAGCTGGAAGCAGTGAGCGGACCAGTGGGTTCTTAGGTTAACGCCAACCTATCAGTCATATGGTACATATGCAGTGACAACAAGCTGGAAATGCAGATGTGCGTGCACACACACACATACACACACACACACACACACACGCACACACACACACATATACACATACACACACATACACACACACACACACACACACACACACACACACGCACGCGCGCACACACACACACACACACACACGCACGCACACACGCACACACACACATACACACACACACACACACACACGCACACACACACACACACACACACACGCACGCGCGCACACACACACACACACACACATACACACACTGTTTCTTGCTGACCATGTAAATGTGTTTCCTAGAGTGTCATGATCCAGGCGCTCAGATCACCCCTGGATCACGACTGAACTCCTGCAGGACACTCATGCAGCCAGTCCTCATCATCGCCTCGGCCGTCCACCACTGGGGCTGCTCTCCTCATGAGCCACTCCAGCCCAATCTATCACCACTCAGGAGTATGAAGAGGGTGTGACGAATGGCACACTACAGAAGGCCGTTACTCTGGGGATTTGCATGGATTCGCGGCAAATGACGGAGGGCGATTTTGACATGGAACGGGGAGGAAAAATATGGACGTGATTTTCGTATGACGATGTCCGTTTCAACATGGACAAGAGGAGGATGGCTGCACTTGGTACAGCTCCTTATCTGCACTGAGTAAAGGAAGTCAACCACTCTCCATGTCCATGTTGTGTTGTTATGACCAATTGTATCACGTCCGGTTAGGATTTCCGATGACGGTGAAAAGTTAGGTAAATTTAACTTGAACAGCCATCGGTGGCATTTTTTTTGATATAATAATCAAAGGGCATCATAGTCCTGGAGCCCATTGAGGTCCCCCCTTGTAATTATGCACAACATTAGCCAGCCTGAGGGGAGTTGCAGTCTGTCAGTGGAATCAGGGGACATGTTAGGACAACCGAACACAGCGAATGGGAAACATGGAGGGGGCTCTTCACCAGAAAAACACAAGGAAAATATCTTCATCGATATGCGCAGCGGGGGGATGCAACAGAGGGAGGCTTCATCCATGACAGCGGACAGTCACAGTCAAGATGTAGAACAGCGGGTGGCTATTTTTCGGAATGGTTTTTGATAAACTCTAAGGCCTAGTCCACACGTACACAGGTACTTTTAAAAATGGGCTTTCCCCTCCCTATCTTCCAAAATATCTCCATCTAACCACAGAAGCAAAAACAATTTAAGCACTGTCAAAAGCATGCCAAACCAACTAGCAGCTATGATATAACTTGACCTAGACTGCAATGCTTGTTAGGAAATGTTTTCCGAAAAAAAAAGTACTAAATTTTTTTTTTTTTTTTTTGGGAGGCGGGAATCACTTTCAATCTTTTTTATATGCTTTGCGCATATTTTGTACGCATACTGGAAATCTGAGGGGCGCAATCGATTGCGCCCCTTATGTGGAATTTAGGGACATCATGGGGCGAGAATGCAATCCAGGCTGTCAAAAGGCAAGGCCTGAGACTGTGTAAGACCAATCACAATCCTTAAAAACAGGCTACAAGGCACATTCCTCCTAATGTCACAAGCCAAAAACTCTGTTTTCATTATCCACACGTAAACAATGAAAACAGAGTTTCTAGAAACCTTGATCCTGGGAGGCATTTTCCCACGAGCCTGTTTTCACTGACCGAAAATGCAGTTTGCTTGTGGACGAAAGGTAGAAACGGTTAGAATATGCTGCATTTTCAAAAATACCCATGTATGTGAGGACAAGGCCTTAGTCAGTAATCTAGAGGAGCTAAAAACAACAGTAGGGACCGTTAAATCAGCAATAGAGTGTGCCATCAAGAATTTTCCAACTGCACATCCGTGACCTCACATCTCTAAAGGTTTGTATTCCTGAGTCTGTAGCATCGGCCCTCAGCAGCACGAGCTCCAGAGTGATTCTAGCAGCTTTGAAGACGGGGCAGCAGGCAGGCACGACTGATCCGAGATCAGCCAGTTAATTGCCCTTCCACTCGCCCTGGCTTTGAGAGAAGGTAGCGCGAGCCTCCTAGGACCGCCCGTCATGCTGTCCCCTTGCTCATCCTGACTCTTATTGGAGTGATGGGGACGCAAAACTCCTCTATTGTGACATCTGTCCTCATATTCTCCTGCGTACAGATTTAGGTCAGTTATATCAATACGTCAAGCTAGCTCGCTAGCATTAAAGAGTAAAGCTGTCCTGACAGTGACAGCCATTTCACTTCTCAATAGCTAACACAAGCCAAGGCCTTTTCATAGAGCCGTCAAGGACGAAGTTCAAAACCCCAGATAATCATAAACTAAAACACCTCCAGCTTACATCACCGTTCACAGAAGAATACATACTGCTATCATTAGTCCATTTTCAGCGACAGTCAATCATCTGGCGGGAGTAATACAGTATGAGTAATAAGGGTGCAGAACTAGAGCAGTTATGTAGATTCGATCACAGTACACATATTTTCTGCCATTTTGTACTGCTGTGTGTACAGAAGTTAATGATGGAAGCCCCGGTTAAAATGTCAGTACACCACTAGATAAAGTCCTGTGCAATGGGGCTCTGTAAACACTGTCGGCCTGACTCGACCAATCAGCAGGCCAATAAACATCTATGGGGTGTGGCTGTCTGAGCACAAAGACCTTGACAGAGTGGTATAGACATGTCAGACCCTGAGCAAACGCAGTAAGCACACACAAGCGCACTCAACAGAGCGGCGGAGGGGTATGCGAACGACTGGCCAAGAGCAAACAGAGCTCACTCTCAGTTCTACGGCCTTACCGACCAATGTAGTCACACTGCGGAGAGAGACGGTGTCATTCATCAAGTTATTCACTTTTCCCTTAAAAGAAGCCAAGAGGGTTAAATACAACACTAGACAGACAATACAAATGATAAAACACACAAACAGAGGGTAAGTTTTAACGGCGAAAATGTACAAAAGTGTGGTGCCGTGTCTGAAATAGTGAGGGCCTCATCGCTTGTTTGTCACAGAGGTTCTGCATTAAGGCCGATAAAAGTTTAAAATAAGCAGAGTTTGAATGAATGAGCCATAGTGCCCAGCCAATCAATCGAATGAAAGCTCTTCTTACAAACTGCACCTGCAGACTTTTTAAAAGTCACGTCACAGTCACGCAACCTTCAAACGAGCTCATGTCTGCTACTAAGTGCAGGGTAAGACAGCTGCTCTTTGCACCAAATGAACAACACATTTGGACGATAAGTACCAAAAAAAACAAACACTCACTTGAAGCTCCGCTCATACAAAAGGATGATAATCTCTGCTCTCAACACAGGGAACAATAAGAGGGCTTTTAACGGGAACATTATATTTGTAAAATTTCAGTCCGAAGAAATAAAAAACGGGCGCACTTTCGATGTGCGTCATGGACGCCTTCTACATCTGGATGGCGTCAGAAGAAAAGGGGAAGTGTAGGACATTATAGAGATTAGAAAAGCTATTTTCTCCAATGCTCCGCTGCTTGCACATTACTGAGTCGATTTAAACCCATTACAAGCCTTTATATTAATGGGGAAAGCAATGGACTGCAATTTCTTTCTTGCTTCCAAAGTCCCTTGTCATCGTTGAAGAGAACACGGCATGCAAACGAGCACCCAGCCATCTACTGCTGCAAACATCTGCAAATTTATTAAGTAAAGGGGGAGTCAGCTCATTTATACAGCCAAGAAAAAGACTGACCTGCAGACATTCCTGATGGTGACATGGTCTATAACAGGGGTCCTATAATCCACATTCTGCAGGGCCACAGTGCTTGCTGTTTTTTGTTGCTATTTAGCACTTCATAGGCAAATTAAACCAGCGGATTTATTCGTCTGACTTGGTTTATTAGATCTGAGTTGGTAACTCATTTAGACCTGAACAGAGATCAGGAGTGAAGAACCTCTGGACCTGGGCACAATTACTTCTCTTTTAAGACCTCTCCAGAGGCAGAGGGGGAGCGCTGGGGTCAGTGGATTCTCATATGTGGCATATTGTAGATTAGAAACATGGAAACAGCTCTCAAGAGCTCAGTGAACAATTTTAATTCACTTCTCCTTTGTTTTAACAGGCCAGACTCACTGACGTCCATCTCTTTTTTTCCATCTCAGAGTGAGTCCAGAGAATTAACAAGCTGTCAGTTTCCAACACTAAACCCCAAGAACAAACTACAAATTTAATGGAAACAAGTATGTATGTCCTTTTTAAGGGTAAAAAATGGTACGACAGAAAGTATTCCACAGTACTAACTCAGCTCTTGAGAAAATCAAAACTTGGAGGCCTGTCTAAGAGAGCATAAGCCAAACAAAGGGCTTTTGAATGACTGTAAAACTGGAGACTGTCTTGCAACGGGATCAGATCAGTCACGCTTCCAACCCCCCCAGCTTCCAGTGCCCTTTGCTCGGACCACACCCACATTTAAGTTTGACCGTCATTATGATCTCAACTGTAAAGTTTCATAACAGTGCCTTGCTCTATTTTGACACTATTGTGTTGAAAAAAATCTGTCCCCTGACAGACAGACAAACAGATGTATGAACGCCTGGCAGAGCACTCAAAACCGCCTCAGCAGCAGTTCCTGCTGTCGCCATGATCACATTTAGCCATGATAAAACACTAACACACACACACACACGCACAGACACACACACACACACACTATCAAACTTACTAGTTAAAAACAATACAAGCTCATGCTGACATGGCTGGTAAAAAATTCACATTTCTTATATACAGAAAATGGACAAAACCTTAAGACTGGCCAGCAGAGATGACATCACAGAGGTGGCTGGAGCATGCCCAGTCGCAGAGAGGATGGAAGGTCAGACCACCTCATCCCAAACTCTGAGAAACATTGAGGCAAAAATCGGCAGCTTGCTTCCCACAATTAAAGGTTCCAGAGAGATATCATATCCGGAGATCTACAACACAGCAAAAGGCACTTCAACAACCCGGCACTGCTGTGTAATTTCATGCTTCAGGTGTCTTGAGCAACAAGTCGAATTACCTAAGCACGGCACAACACAGATAGCGATAGCAGTTGAAGTATCGGGCATGACGAGAAGTGACAGCATTCCCACCTTCCCCCCTCGACAAAAGCATTTCCCAGGGTCCCTAAAGATGATATCACCATCATAAGCAGTGACCATGCCTCTCTCAGACAGATTGTAATCAGGGCTGGGAACTGGGTCCTTATTTACTGATGTTAGCGGTCCCGCTCGATGTGTGACGCACCGCTAATCTCTGCTCCAGGGAGGCAGATGGCCTCACCATAATGATGTCATCCAGATGAAGCCTTGGGGACAGACGCTGTGATCCTGTCCTCATGACTGAGGACTGAGAGAGTGATTCACTGGTAAACAGCAGGCCCATAATGGCACAGCAGACCCAGGGCTTTAAGCACTGTAAGGTGTGACATCACCCAATATGCCATTAGAATGTTCTTGGCTGAACATTCCCATGTGATGTCACTGCCACTGGAAATCAATGAGGTGACGTTTCAGAAAACTGACTAGAAATTCTGGAAATCTTATTTTCCGAAAAGCCTGTTAATCAAAAAGTTAAGATGCAGGCCCTTTGGGTGAGTGCGTATGTAAGCGAATGTGTCACCCACCATTGTTAACTCTTTCCCTACGGTAAGCTGCTGCCAACGGTGCAGCGAATTCCACCACTCCCTACGGTAAGCCGGTGCCAGCGGCGTGGGTGATATCATTCAGAGCTCTGTTGAAAACGTGCATTATACATAAGTATCACGTCAATCTGACCAATCTGACAGCAGTAATAGCGACTTCGACCATTCGCACAGAGCCTCTACATGGCTCTGCATTCGCAGTCCCATGAAAACATGAAATCAGTTGACGATCGCGGTAATGGGCCACCTGTGCTTCAACCACTGGAGGGGAGGGGTCGTGGCCCAGCCAGGACAGGTCGTGGTCGAGGAGCACGTAGTCGAGCACCAAGTCGAGGAGCTGCTCAGCGTCACGTAGCAGGCAACCAAAATGACAATTGGAATGATGTTAGAAATACCCCAAATGACACTGCTAGTTTGACATTTGCATTTGAACCTGCTAAAAACCTTTATTTTGAAAATACAAATGAAATGTGCGTTTATACTGTGCAATTTTCAGGAAAAGTATTCTGTACAAACGCAATTTTATCTGAAAGTATTCCGTAGGGAAGGAGTTAATTAAACACTCCCTTCATTACAAGATGTAGCACAGAGACGTACAGCCAGGAGTGGGAAAAAAAACCCTCTTTCCATGGTTTTAAGTAGCAGGACATAACAGAAAACCAGCCTGTCCTAATCAGGTCCTAAAATTAAGTAAATCTAATCTCAGGTGTAATACAACACACATCATATTCCACCAAGAGATTATTTATTTTTCAAAAATTCAGCCAATATGCAGAAGCCACGTGTGGAAAAACTAAAAAAGTACACCCCATGATATGTACTATAGAAGTGAGAGAGGGTGTACTTCTTTTTTCTCACGACTGTACATTAATACACGCCAGTCAGGTGACCGGGATACACAACCACCACATACAGTCGGGGTCCTCAGACAGCAAACTAAAGGGCTGTAATTTCGTAAGAGTCACTGCATATGCATGTAAACACCCTCAAATTAAAGTCAAGAGTGTGATTACCCATTTAGAGCGAGTTGTCTTAATTCTAGACGTTTACAATTGGGCCGTCACTATCAAAGTACTTAGCCACGGACCTTGCTGTGACTCCCAAGAGCCTAGTGAGTCATATTTAAAATGCTAAAGCTAAACAGATCTGCAAAAGATGGCCCTTATCACATCCCCTGGCTACACTGATGGCAGACACCGCTCATGCCGGGAACTACTGATGTGGATCCCACCTCGAATGGAATTCAAACATGATCACTATCAAGAACTGCAGAGATGCCAAAAAAGGTACGGGTGGGGATTTCTTACAGCAGGATAACTTAGGAATTTTATGACAAGCATGTCAGTTTGCGTGTTGCTGCCCGTTACTGGCAAATGCGCAAGTTTCAGTTTCTGTGCCGGTTAGTATTTGTGTGTTTCATGCACATATACTGTAGATGGAGGAGCATTTATGAGTATTACAGGTGGAGCTGGATGCCTGTATGTTAGTATTCGCTTGCGTGTCAGTCAGCCGCTCTCCGTACAGTACGTATGTAGATGAGAGCAGCTGCGATGCATTAATGGCTCTGAGACTACACTTCTCACAGAGCTATGGGTCAAACTAGCCTTGCCAGCTGGGCTGAGAGTAATTGATTCACAGTTGTATTATGAACAGATTTGGCTGAGTGCCAAGCAGAAGCCACTGGAAGGGCACAGGGAGACAGACGGACCTAAACAACAGGCGGCAAACCCACCTCGCAGTTACAGCACTAACACTATGCGATTTCCACAAGGAGCGCTACACTGCAGCAGGGAGACCGGCCGGATAGCACCTCCAGCTGGCCAGTGCTCAGACCGCAAGGGCCAGGGCAGTCCTGAGCTGTGCTGCACCGCGCAAACACAAAACAAAGCTAAAGAGCCATTTTAATTACAAACAAAGGTAAAAACTTATGTCACTCGCAAGCTTAGCATTTCAAAGTAGACGATCCAGAACATGTGTGTGAGTACTTCTGTGCGTGCCTTAAAGGGTGCGTGTGTGCGTGTACTTGTGTGCATGCGTTTGAGTGAGTGCGTGTGTGTGTGTGTTAGAGGGAGAGGAAGAGATACGGATTAATTTGGGTATATATGCTCAGGGATAGATGGAGCCATTGCTGGTGGCAGGCAGCCCTATTTAAGCAGCATAACTGATGTTCAGTGGTACACAGACGTGCTGAAGGGTCCTTCAGCTTCTCGTCAGCACAGTATGAGTGCAGTCCAGTGTGCACACAGGCAGGGCGGGTTTACCAGGCCAGACTCATTACCCTCTCTGACAGAGGCTCCCCACACACAGGAAACAGGATGTGAGGTCATCCAGGTGACCTCCGAACATTCAAAAAAAGAAAATAATAATAATGCACGTCGGGCCTTCCTGTCATGTGGAGGTGAACGGGGCCAATTTATTCATAAATGAGGATTAAATAAAGATGAGGGAGGGTGAGGGAAATGGTGTGGGTGTAAATATTTAATCGGAAACTTAATACCGGAAAGGCCTCAGCCCCGGACTCTCCAAAGCACGGCTGTTCACACAGCAGAATGCAGGCAAGAGCCTCTGCTAATGTCTGTCCCTCTACCATCCAGAGGAAAAAAATACATCAATTTAGTTCAGAAGCTGGGGGAGTAATGGATGTCTCCTTGTGAACGGACACAGTTTTGATAGACTTTTGATAGACTGCCTGTTTGTTGCTGTCTGCTGACAACAGACAAGGCATATCAGTCATTCAGCACGATATCTGTCAGTATGAGTCATGCAGACAAGGTGTATCAGTCAGTCAGTAATGAACAAAGCCTTGTATACCACAAAAAGAAACAATAAGCTCACGACTGACTGCTGAACTTCTACAAAGGATGGGTGACCTCTCAAGAGAGTATTCCTGCTCGTGCTCAAGGCATGCTGGGATAGACTCCAATTCCCCACTCAGGTTCGACTTCAGATGCATGAATGAAAGATGCAAGCAACGAGCATTAAATTCTCAGATCCCCGCCACGGTTTTGGCATTGTGGTCTAGAAATGAAACACGATGAAAGGACGCACAGACAGACATGAGGTCAGATCGAAGTATGAAAAGGCACATCTACAATATAAGATGTATCAATGTATCAGAGTTAGGAGAAACATGTTCAATGGTTCAGAAGTCCTGGCCCAGAAATAAGTGTGTTGTGTGGACATGCGAACGGACACACAGAAGCACATGCGGCCAGACAGATGGACACATGGAAGGACAACACTCTTCCCTATATGCCCCTTCCAGTTTGTGGCGGGGGGGCAATGAGACAGAGTGTGACATGCTATAGTCAGAAATCCAAATTGTCACGGCCATGCGTGCTGTGCAACCCGATCCAGACCGTCTGACAGCCAATATCAGAAGCCAACAGTGAGGCCGTGGTATTGAAACAGAGGTGACGGGGTTTAGCAGGCTCAAACAGATATTCCTGCCCAAATCGATGCTGAAAAAATAAAAATCAGATCCTTGAGACTGGGTTTCTCACAGGGAGAAATGTGTGCATGCTATTTATGAAAACGCATAAAAAAGACCAGTCCAATATCAGCAGTCTGGCCTCAAGTCTTTCCCCCTGTTAAAGAGATCAGTCAGCTGACCAAATCTAATAACCTAATTAGTCGCCTCACTGCCTGAGGAACAAAGTGCTCCACATTCATTCAATATCAAACTCCATATTTCCTGGTCCGGGCCAGTCCCTGCATACAATGGGCAAACAGGCAGGTGCTCACCTTGTAAAATTTGGTAATCAACTGCCAGCATTACACAAAGGAAGCAAAATGAAATGACAGAAAACAAGCAGTGACAGCAATAAGGAAACGGTCCGGTATGTGGAAACAGTATGCGGGAAAGCTTTGCTGTAGCTGAACCACATCAGACAAAAATCAAAAACACTACCTGAACAATGACAGAGAAATTAACTGCAAGAGAACAACACTCAGCTGGCATCACGGCTATTGCAATCTGGCTAACCCTTCGACTGAAAGAAGCTTTTAGCGTGATGGAATTTTGCTTCCGAACGACAAAATTTGGGCGGCGCAGGAAATCTTAGATAGCGACATGAAAGGCCAACATGCCCAAATCTCGTTTTGTCTCAGATCTCAATTTAGGAGACTCTAACAGGGGACCCTTTGTTCGTGCTCAGACTGAGCCAAATCCTTTCACTGAAGGACAAGCAGCGGATGTTTTGCAGTTAGTGGCCTTGTAATTTAGAAAAATGAGATTATCCGGAACCACATGACAAGGAATCAGAACAAAATATAAAACATCAACATTACATTTTGGAGAACAGGAGCTTTTTTAATCCTTTTGTATATTACCCTATTAGTAAAAACGAATGTGTATGAATGACTTAAACGTTTTAAGAGATGAAAGACAAGCTAAAAAGTGGTTACCTGAAGAAACCTTCTTATCTCTTTCAATAAGTCAAAAACTAATCTATGAGGAGCTATTGGGCAGAGGCTCTCAGTATGTAAATCAAACAGAGACCAAATCCAAATCAGTTGCGTAACAAAGATTTAAGTCTTCACGTGTGGACAGGAGCCACCCCGTACTTAAGCACCCGCCCTGACAGCATCAGAGCTAAATCACTTCGCCCTGCCTGACTGGTCACTCATCCCTCTCTTCCAAACCATGCTAAAGCCCTGTTAGCACGAAAAGCACTCATTCCCACATCCAGGTCATGCTAACTGGCTAATGCTAAAGCGCAGGGGAGGACTTAATCGGGACGGTAATAACAGGTCTTGAAGAGCAGCAGCCATGCCGATAATAACACGTTACAGCTCTGCAGCGGCGGTGACCCGATCCCTTCAGACAGGCTGAGCGGGTAGGCGGCCATTTTGCTGTCTGCTCAGGTCCCCATCTCCATGGACACTCAACACCGGCACCTGATAGGTTAGAGCGGGACACAGGAAGCAAGGATTCACTGCTGCTTCTTTTCAAACGGATCCTGTTTCAAAACCGGCGTCGTTAATCCCAGCCCTGTAATGGGGTGAGTCGTTTGGTGGGGTTGGGGGGTTGAACGGTTTGCGGGAGCATTGGCAGATGCAGTTTAAATTCCTTTCATTGTGAAGTAACCTTGGAACGGCTGAGCTTGCAGTTCAAATTCAGGGCCACGCCAACATTGCATGTGGAAGTAAAATGCATGAGGTTACAAAGAGGAAAATGTTCAGGGCGGAGGAATTCATTTGCAGCACAAAGTTGTCTGGAGGGGACAAACACAACCTGTCCTGTGAGTCGCAGCACACTGCCCCGACAAGCAGCAGGTGAGGTAATCGGGGCGGATGTGCTTATTTGGGGAATGTGAACTGTCTGGCGCTACAGGGGGACCCGCTGGTCAGACGTAAGACGTGCCACTTCTACTTAATCTGCCAGCTTAATCCCGGCAGCGTGGGGCACTTCCTGTCTCCACAGGCGACAGGCAAAGCCCCGACCGAGAGGCCTTGGGGGTCCGAACATGGGGTCCTGACGGCATCACAGCCAGCCTGAAGGTCCAGCTGACACTGGAGGGTGTGTGTGTGTGTGTGTGTGTGTGTGTGTGTTTGGGGGGGGGGGGGGTGGGTGATTTTGGAGCCCCAAGATCTGATCATAACCTGTTAACACCACTGATATCCTGAGCTGTGAGCCTATGACCTGAGTCAGGGATTTTTCTTTCCTTGTTGTCTGAAGCCCCTGTAAAGTACACTATGCCACAAAAGGTACACGGGCACTCCTTGTTCCTGAGCTTGTTTTTACGGTTCAGGTGAGGCCCCTCAGTTCCACTTACGGCACACAGTGACATTCCAGCAGTAAGGGGAGGGCTGACTGTGGCCTTGAGCCCATGCATGTTTGTTACGGTCCTTTCATGACAACTCAAAATCATCTGTATGAAGCTTTCACCCAGTCTTCTTTGGAATGAATTGGAAAGCCTTGTCTAGTCATACATCATCACGACCCAGCATCACCAGCCTTCCTCTTTAATACTTTTCTGACACAAATGGAAGCAGCATTTCCGCAGAGGAGACCCTTACCAATAGAGGGACCAATGCCACACCAGTGCCCCTGAGTCTGAAATGAGGGCAGGAGTCCAGGTACTTTTTGGCCATGCAAAGCATACAATGCAGTATTTTTAAACGGAGCGCCAACTGGAGGGTTCATTTGCAAAAAACTTATCTGCATTTCAATTTACAAAGTATTTCCAGGAATAATGTTTTTTAAATCATGTACTCCAGGGAATATCAATCAAATCAGTCTCGGGTAATTTCAATAACATAGCTAGAAATGTTTTACTTTTCCTAAATTGTATTTTATTATTGCGCAGTCAAAGGCATATACATCAAACTGATGTAAGTGAACTCATTTCAAGAATGGCTTTTATCTGTTTCTGCAAATGAACTCGTCAAATATGACCCATATACTGTGTAACTCAGTGACCCGAGTGCTGTACACAGATGTCAGGCGAACACATAAACACAACATGGCCCGTCGGTGAATGGTGCTGCACCAGTCCGTATAGCGGCAGACACAGTGATAATCCGTGTGTGACAGCAGGCATGGAGAAGATTAAGAGGGTAATTGTTCGTTGAAAAGTGCCTCGGGCGCTCCTTTCACTGCTGAAATGAACCCCGGGTCTCTGGCTCTCTGATGCCGTACCTCTCAGGGATCTCGCAAAAAAGGGGCAAGAAAGAACAAGAAACTGAAAGGCAGCCGGGACAGATCCCAATTTACCCTTTGCATTTTTTTTTGGGTGTTTCCGGCCCCCGCCCTTCGGTAATTTCAGTTTTGAGCTGAGTCACGGAGAGAGCTGGTCTTGTTTGTGGTGAGACCATCTTTAACAAGGGGAGGGGGCGGGGGGCACAGCACCTGTGTGCTGTCTAGGCTTTTCTCTCTCTCTCTCTCTCTTTCTCTCTCACATATGTTCTCACTCACTCACTCATTGACACTCTCGCTCGCTCACTCACTCATTGAGTCTCTCTCACTCACTCATTGACTCGCTCTTACTCACTCACTTATTGACTCTCCCTCACTCACTCATTGACTCGCTCTCACTCACTTACTCATTGAATCTCTCACTCACTCATTGACTCGCTCTTACTCACTCACTTATTGACTCTCCCTCACTCACTCATTGACTCGCTCTCACTCACTTACTCATTGAATCTCTCACTCACTCGTTGACTCTCTCTCACTCACTCATTGACTCGCTCTCACTCACTTATATATTGAATCTCTCACTCACTCATTGACTCTCTCTCACTCACTCATTGACTCACTCTCACTCACTCACTCATTGACTCTCCCTCACTCACTCATTGACTCGCTCTCACTCACTTACTCATTGAATCCCTCACTCACTCGTTGACTCTCTCTCATCCACTCCTTGACTCGCTCTCACTCACTCACTCACTCACTCACTCATTGACTCTCTCTCACTCACTCACTGAATCTCTCACTCACTCGTTGACTCTCTCTCACTCACTCATTGAATCTCTCACTCACTCATTGAATCTCTCACTCACTCGTTGACTCTCTCTCACTCACTCCTTGACTCACTCTCTCTCACTCACTCATTGACTCGCTCTCACTCACTCACTCATTGACTCTCTCTCACTCACTCATTGACTGTCTCTCTTTCACTCATTGACTCTCACTCACTAATTGACCCTGTCTCTCTCTTACTCACTCACTGACTCTCTCTCTGTCTCTCACTGACTCATTAGAAGGCACTAGGATAACAAAAGCCCAGTTACAGTTCTTCACTATTGCTAAAAACACATTCCACGAAACATTGCTCCGTTTTCCCAAAACTCAAAACACAAAATACTTTTCTCAAGCAACGTACACGACACCTCACATTCCCTTTTTCAAAACCAAACTTTCACATCAGAACAGTTGCTCATATGCTCAAAACCAAACTCTGACACCAAAATCACCCTCAAAGCCTGCAAAGATGTGAACACTACAAAGCATCATTACATACTACAACAACAAAAAGAAGAAAACACAATGTTCAGGGTGTGAGAATGTTCTTTTTACAGTCTTTCCACAACTGCCAAGACGCATTTTTGGAAACCTTCTTATCTTTTCTCAAAATATGTTACTGGAGAGTGCTGGGCATTAATAGATTTGTGTGTTTCATAGAAACAATATGTAAATTAAGAAAATACAGTTGGGTAAGGTTTGGATGGACTCTTTGTCCTGCTTCGGTCATTGATGTGCTGTGGACAATGACATGGTCAATGACTGTAGCTCTCATTTCATCAGTAGTGACAGTGCGTGGTCGACTCGCCCCCCTCCTCTCCCTCCTCTCACACAAACTCCTCTTCCCATGCATCGGCCTCTGCCTCCATCCATTGCTGCGGTTTGGAACCTTCAGCAAACAGTGCATTCTGGACTGGCCTATATCTGTGGTCACATCATTTGCAACAAGTGTCTTAAGTCTTGAGAGGTTGTGTTTCATCAATGACACCAGGGGTGTTCATTGTGTCCATGTTTTGCTGACGGAACCTGACATTTTGATCACACTAGCTTCAATGTGCAAAATGTGTTCAGTGATTGAGAATTTGAGCAGAGGTTTCTGCAACGTGTTTTAGCAAGACAAAATGTGTTTAGAGTTATGAGAAAAGGGGGGTTGAGTTTTGTGAAATGTGTCTTAACATGTGAAATGTGTTTATACTTTTGGCAAATTGGGGCTAGTTTTATTAAATGTGTTTAGGGATCTGGTCATTTGGTTTAGAAAGCTGGGTTTTGTGTTTTAGCAATAGTGGAAAAACTGCAACTGCATGCCACAACATTTCATTACAATAAAGAACATCATCTCATCCCATAAAAACAACCTAAGGCAGAGAATGGGGTGGGGGTGGGGGTGGGGGTGGAGAGAGAAACAATCTCCTCCACTTTCAAAGAATGTAATTCTACCCCCTGCTCTTTTTCAGACATAAATATTAGGACAGTATCCTGGAAGTGCATAAATTCCCCCAAGCAGGGTGCTCCACCCGCTCAGTTTCAGAACCACGCCTGCATTCACCCAAGTGCACAGCCACAGATGGAGAGACAGGGGGACGGAGAATAACTGAACTAAATCAGTCTGTCTGAAACAAAACAAAACAAAGAAGCGAAAAATAAACGTGTAGAGGAGCGCCGCGGAACCACTTCCCCGAGCCCAACGCGCAGTAAAAAAGTGAATGAACAAAAACATTGCTTTGGAATCTTTTCCCTAAACATCGGCTGTTCAGTTTCGCCCAGGAAAAAGCGAGAACATTTTCTCTAACAAAGGCGAGAGACGCGCCGGGCCACTTTATATCTCTTCCTCAACAGCCTTCATCTCTCCTGTTCAGATCTGCCCCAGAGAAAAGCAAATTCTCACATTCAGAGGCATGAAAGGAGAGCAGGGAAATGCAAGCGTATAAAGGATTAAAACACAATGCCTCCCGCTATTATAAAAGGGTTTCGCTCTCCTGGACCTGCATACAAAGTAACCAAAGACGCTCAAAACCTATATCACCGAACCGCAATCCTTTTTATGTTTGCCTGTGTGTGTGCGCATGTGTGTGTGTTTGTATGTTTGTGTTTGTGCGCATGTGTGTGTGTTTGGGGGGTAGAGACAGAATTGTGTGTGTCTATTTTTACAGACTATTTAAAAGGCCTGGTGGCTGTTCCACAAAACAGGCAACAAGAGTTAGCAGGTTAACAACAGAGCAGAGCCCAGAACAGCTCTTTTAACTTCATTCCAGTGGTGGTATCAGAGTGTTACTCAGAGTAGTTATCCAGCTAACTCAAACCTGCAATGTGACACAATCCCATGGTGGTGACGTTACCCCTCCACGTAGTTTAAGAGGCCCCCATTTTTAACCACTGTGCAGGGTGTTAAACTCCATAGAGTCAAGCCCACCTCTAACACATGCAGAAGGAGAGAGGAAATGAGGCGCCCCTCCCCCAAAGTGAAGAAAAATTTATTTCATGCATCACAGAGGGCGGGGACTAGGCGGAACAAACGCTACATCACGATGGAATAAAATAATCGCCGTTGTTTCGTGTTTCACAGGAATGCACCTGGGATAAACGGTGTGCTGCATGTGCTTCCGGTGAGGTCTCTGCAAGGCCAGGCTGTTTACTCGGAGGGGCGCAGGTCTGATTTAAACAAACACGCACACACACTCGCACACATGCAAGCACACATGCACACAGAAAAATACACACAGATACGCAGAAGCATGTATATGTTACAGTCAAATTGGGAAACAGGTCATTTCATGAAATGACTACCGCTAAACTTCAGTCATTTCACGAAATGGCTGGTTTCGCAATCTGACTGTACCATATACACACACATGCACGAGCACACATAAACACAAACATGCACATACATATACATGTATTAGCTAGCCCCCCCTTCATTCATACACACCTATGCACACACACACACACAAACACACACACACACCCTCACAGACTGACCTGTATGAATTCTACTGGTCAAAACAGCACTTTTTTCAGTCCATTAATGGGCACTGCATTACCATGAAAGAGGGGTTGGGGCAGGTAATGTCAGGATGTGCGTTTATCAGGCTGCCACCACCTGTGACAGCGAATCAGCTAATGAGGCCAGTTAATTAAACCATGCTGATGAGTTGGGCTCACACAGTGAATGCTGCCACTCATATAGACGTGCCTTTTTTGAGAGTTTGGAATCAAAAATTAAACCCAAATTCGGAATGTTCAATCAGAGAGCTATGTACAAGCATACATGTACGCTATGCTGCGATCTTGGGATAGTGCCGGAAGTTCACGGTTCTCCTCTGAGACGCGCCTGTCAGCCACTGCTTCTTTTCACTAGTAATCACAAACATAACATGCACAAAATTAGACTTGAGGAAACCCAAAATGCGCCTGCTCAGAAAGAAACTGACAAATACCGGATGATCAGTAGGAGGCGCCTGAGCAATAAATAATACCAACCCAAACCAACTCTATCCCTCCTATATCCCTGAGCAGCACAAAGCAAATAAAACGCCGCTCTCGCAATGCTGCTGGTCACAGGAGGGCCAAGCAAAGCTGGACTTGATAAAAAAGTCTGCGGTCACTCTGCACTGCAAACAGCGCCTTCACACCAGTATCTTTTTAGGCTGATTGACAGATGCAGACACCCACTTCCTGCCCAGCAACAACAGGAGACCTGCAGCCCAGCACCACCCCAAAACCGCCGGACCCAAATCCCACATCACAGCACTCTCAGATTCCACGTCCTTTCATTTCCATTCATTTTTATGCGTGAAAAATCAACCGTTAATGATGCGTTTTGAATGAAGTCGTAATACTAGCCACGTGTTATGTGATATCACTTAAGAGCGTGGCTTTCTTTATGGGAGAGAAACAGGTGCAGAGCCTAGGAGTGAATAAGAGCGGGAGGAATTCGGGCAGAGCCAGTCCCGCTCAACAGAGTTTTTCAAAAACTGCAAACTCATCCCGTCATAAGGAAACTTTGTGCTCTGCCATTTTTCATACTTTGGGAACATTAAATGCTGCATATCATATCCAGGCATATAAGCAAGTGGGACTCCAATCCCATTTAAATACCATCAAACAAACGACATACTGCAAAGACACTTTCGCACAACCGCTGCGCCGATTACTTGCAGAGCATCTGAACATACTCCATAACAATTATTACCCCATCTAACTATGAAAAAAATGAAAAACAAATCCGCTAAAATTATCCTCGGCTTACCCCACTCAACCTTTCCTCATACACCAAGCTGTCTTGGCAGCAACCGAACTCCACCAGCTCGGCGACTTTACCCCCCTCAGTAATCATGTAACCGAACCCTCTGTCTACAGACTGACACACTCGCGCTAAGGTTCACCAGTTCAAGACGCGAGCTAAAGCGTTAAGAGCAGCCAGCGGCTGGACTTGACGTGCTCAAGCTGAACCCATGCATGCACACACACTCTCACACTCAAACACGCCAAGGCACATACACACACCTCCAGCAACATCAGTGAGGAGTGAGGTATGGCCCTTCACTGTGCGTCCCAGCAGACAGCTGTTGTCTCTCTCTCTCTCTCTCACTCCCTCTCTCTACACAGGAAGTGTTCCTGAAATAAGCTCGCCTCGCTCGCGCGCTCTCACTCGCTCACTCACTCACTCACTCACCGGGTTTTCCCTCGTCCCGATCCGACTTCATGCCGGGCGAAGCCCGCAATTCGTAGGATTCCAGCTCCAGGGGCGCCCTTTTCCACACACAACGCTAACGAGGTAATCTTTCTCCCCCCCTCCCCCAAAAACACAAATACTGAACTTCGACTCGGCCCTGCCAGCGACAGGAAGCACTCGTTTCTTCTGTGCGAGCCTCTCGACTGACTGCCCTCTGTACCTGTTCCAGGAGAGTCCCACAGGTTTGGCTGAGACTGCTCCACCCCACCCCCACCTCTCCCTCCCTCCCTCCCTCTCTCTCTTTCTCTCTCTTTCCGTCTCTCTCTACAGCGACTATCTCAGGGGGAGTGGTTACAGGAACCTGACACCATTTTCCCACACCACTCAAACACAGACACACAATCACGGCAATGTGGGAGGGGACTGGGACAAACATGCGCATGCATGTGCGCACACACAGAACTATGCGCGCACAGAAACTTGCATACACACTCACACAAAAGCGCGCACTCAAAGAGACACCTGAACACATATACATAAACCCACACAGGTAGACACAAACCCATCTGTCTCGCACATACAGACATACACACACGCTCCCTTTCATACACACATAAATACATTCACTCTCTCTCACGGAAACACACACAGGCACACACATGCATAAGTACATAAATCAATACTGACACCAACTTTCTCTGACACAAACACACTCTTTCTCTGAGACAGACACACATACACACACACAGAGGGGAGGGCCAGAGCGCAAGGTGCTTCCCTCCCAAGGTGTAACAGGCAGGTTAAAAGCTTTACTGCTTCCCTGTTCTCACTCCTCCTAGCGACGCAGCACGCTAATGAAACCCCCCCATCCACTGCCTGCCAGCTGCCCAAGCCCTCTGTAAGGAGACACCCCATAGTGTTCAACTACAGGGCACCATTTTCACGAGATGTGCCAAAGTGGACGGAGGAGCATTTCCAATGATTAGAGAGAAAACATAATTTATTGAGTTTGGGTTCAGGCAGAAAGTTTGTGTACTTTAGAAAGGCTGTGGAGAACTGGGCCCTTCTGTAAAGACCCATTAGCAATACAGGTAAAACAGCAAAAATATCCCATAATTTATTTATTTATATCTCTTTTAGAAAATACTAGCTTACATATGGAAATCAACTTTGTGCTTCCATTACATGAATAATGCATTTGTTATCACATCAGTTTCCTTTTTTTACAGGAGTAATTCCATCATTTTGTAGGCTTCGGTGAACATTATGCAAATGCAGAAAAACAGGTTTGACGCAGCAAAAGACTCTGTCTGCTTGGAGAAATCTGTTATCATGGCAACCGAAAGTCCCAACTGGCCTCCTCACCTTTATAGGTGAGAAAGTATCAGAGGTTGACTCAGTCTGCGTCTCTGACGCCACAGCAGTGAGAAGACTCAGTGTGTGTCCTTGTCCTTATAGTATGAAGTGGACTCAGTGAGTCTGTATCTCTACAGTACAAAGTGGGATCAGTGTGTCTGTATCTCTACAGTATAAAGTGGACTCAGTGTGTCTGTATCTCCACAGTCTAAATTGGACTCAGTATGTCTGTATCTCTACAGACTAAAGTGGACTTAGTGTGTCCATATCGCTACAGTCTAAAGTGGACTCAGCATGTCTGTATCTCTACAGTCTAAATTGGACTCAGAGTGTCTGTATCTCTACAGTCTAAAGTGGACTTAGTGTGTCTGTATCTCCACCGTATAATGTGGACTCAGTGTGTCTGTATCTCTACAGTATAAAGTGGACTCAGCGTGTCTGTATCTCTACAGTCTAAATTGGACTCAGAGTGTCTGTATCTCTACAGTCTAAAGTGGACTTAGTGTGTCTGTATCCCCATCGTATAATGTGGACTCAGTGTGTCTGTATCTCTACAGTATAAAGTGGACTCATTGTGTCTGTATCTCTACAGTATAAAGTGGACTCAGTGTGTCTGTATCTCCACAGTATAAAGTGGTATCAGTGTGTCTGTATCTCTACAGTCTAAAGTGGACTTAGTGTGTCTGTATCCCCATCGTATAATGTGGACTCAGTGTGTCTGTATCTCTACAGTATAAAGTGGACTCATTGTGTCTGTATCTCTACAGTATAAAGTGGACTCAGTGTGTCTGTATCTCCACAGTATAAAGTGGTATCAGTGTGTCTGTATCTCTACAGTCTAAAGTGGACACAGTGGGGTCGTCGCCCATGCAGTGGTAATTTCGTGTGGTGCAACTCCATTCGCAGCCACTTTGGCAATTTGGTACACGGACGTGCGCCGAGATGGGCGTGGCGGCGTAGTAGGGGGAGGTGTTGCATATTCATCATGAACCAGTGACAATTTCATGGATCAAGGCTCCACCGAAATTGCGCAGAGAGCTCGCCCTTGCCAACCTGGTTTAATTTCCGTGCAGTGGTAATTTGGCTGACCGGCGCACAGTGCCCACACGTCATTGAAACCTCACAGGCAGGTCTCCAGAATGTGAGGCACATTTCAATGCAATAAATAATTACAGCAACCACTATTTAATGTAACTACCTGAATCAGGACATAAATTATAGTATCTATATCGATTGTCCTGATGTCAGGTTAAAGGCGGTTGGCACGTGTAATGGAAACTCGACCTGGCTTAATCAACACAGCTGAATCTGCGATGCAAACTAACGACTCAACATCTTTCTCAGCCAAAGACAAACTGCCTTGGCATCGGGCAGTGCGTATAGTGCTTGCGTTCTATGCTCGGTAAAGCCGCTTGCACACTGGACGCGAAACAAATTTTTCGCACGACTGATTACAGTCAAAGTGTATTTTACGTCTTTGCATTGACTTGCGATGTACGCAGTGTCTACGTGTCCGAAAGTCGGACTATGTCTCCGTGTCCGACAGTCGGATGGTTTCAGTGTAACTCAGTGTCTGACAGTCGATTATTGTTTTTAATTTCTTCAAATCTTCTGAATCTTTGAGATATTAAACGTGGATGTTTTGATGAGAGGGCTCAGTACTTCAAGATCAGTAGCGGGAATTTCAATCAATGTTTCCGTTTAAGCTCTGCTCAATAAAGTGAGTCGACAATGGCGCGGGACTTTGTACATTTATGACAAATTTAGCGACTGTTGGACAGAGATCCTAAAATACTCCGTGTCCAAAAGTCATATAAGTTCAAATTTTTGAGTATTCCAGGAATTATTAGACATACAAACTTGGCCATGTTTGTGTTTGACCTTCAAACACAAATGCAAATCTATAGCTATCGACTTTTCTTGGTCTTTTTATTTGGCTGTTTTCTTCCGTTGAAGCTAGATAACAGACTTCATGCAGTCTCTCTTTTAAAAATTAGTTAGATGGATTGAACAGATTCATGCTTTATTTCCAAACCAGAGATAAAATAGTGTTTATAGTCAGTGACCAAATCAATTCCATGACCATTGACATTGTGATTTAAATGTCGCATGCACGATCAAGACTGTCCAACGCGAAATGCAAAATACTCCATGTCCAGCAGCCAGCAAAAAGTAAAAGTATTGATATGAGAACAGATTTATAATGAAATAAAGAATAAAAATATGTCACCAACAAACAGAACATCAAAAAAGATAGCCCGCAAATGAATAAATCGCAGTGTTCATTGGATGTTCTGTTTGTTGTTAAGATGTTTCTTTATATTCTTCATTTCCTTATCAATCTGTTTAATCGTCCTCCTTTTTTTTGGCTGACAGACATGGAGTATTTTGCATTTAATGTCCAACAGGCATTGTACATTGTCCTGCGCCAATGTCGACTCACTTTATTGAGCACAGCTTAAACAGAAACATTGATTGAAATTCTCGGTGCTCATCTTGAAGAATTGAGCCCTCAAATCAAAACAATCACGTTTAATATCTAAAAGATTCAGTAGATTTGCAGAAATTAAAAACAATAATTGACTGTCGGACACGGAGTTAAATTGAAACCATCTGACTGTAGGACACAAAGATGTATTAAAACCCTGTCCGACTTCCGGACACATAGACACTGCGTTCAACGCAATCTGTCGTGCGAAAAATTCGTTTCACGTCCAGTGTGCAAGCTTAATACTACTATAATTGTCACTTAGGTTTTATTGTTTTTAGTGGGTGAAAGGAATGATTGCTACGATGTCGTTCTGAGTTAAGATCACATATTGAAAACTAGAAGAGCACTCAGAGTTATCTTGTACACAAACAAACAAACCAACAAACAAACGGCACCGAAAACATAAACCTCCACGGCGGAGGTTAATAAATGCGTAATGTATCTTGCATTGTTGTTCATGCATGTTAATCCCAAAACTTTAAGCAGCAACAGGGTGTAATAATAGGAACACGCTATCCATCGTTTCTCTTCCCAATGATGCAGGCAGAAAAAATAAATGAGCAACCGTCGTACTTCATTCCAACTTCATAAGTTTGAATGATCTGACGTAGTTTCGTTTTAAAATTCCATTTAAGTTTGATAATGGTAATAATTCGCGAATGCCCTAGCTAGCCACCTACTCATATTCGTAATGCTAAATATAGACGTAAGTGGTGCAGAAAACATGCCTGAAAAAGCAAAGTAAAATGCAACATTCGCATCATGCAGATATAGGACAGACGCTTCTTTATTCCAAGTTTAAAGGTGAGGACAGGAGCTCATTTGATTGGTGAAGATTTGACTCGGCTGTATTAAACCTACTCAAGGCTTCTCTCCTCCCTCTTCGCCACTTGCGCCGGAAGGAGGGACAGAGGCGGGACAAAGGAGTACTTGCACCAGGCTGCACCGGGCACGAAATTGCAACATACGCCTGGACACACCCCGTTGGCACGGAGCTCCCCCCATTCGCTGCACCTGTGCCTGGTCTACGAATTTAGACCCCAGTGTGTCTGTATCTCTACAGTCTGTAGTGGACTCAGTGTGTCTGTATCTCTACACTCTGAAGTGGACTTAGTGTGTCTGTATCTCTACCATAAAAAGTGGACTCGGTGTGTCTGTATCTCTTCAATCTAAAGTGCACTTTATATTGTATGCATATGTGCTCTACAGTATTGCACATGCACGCACACACGCGAATTGCATATAAAAACACTGATAATCTCTCCCTCTCTCCCGCAAACACAAACCCTTTCTTCCCTCCCTGACAAACACATGCATACACACACAAGCTCAGTCCCTCTCCCACACACATACACACACACACACACACACACACACACACACACACACACACACACGCACACACACACACACACACACACACACACACACACACACAGACACATACGCTAACACATACATACACACTCTCACTCTCCCTCACATACACACACAGACAATCACACAGGCACTCTCACACTCAAGTCATATATAGCTACACCTTCCTTTATGTCTTTTGCTATTTTCTACCCTTGGGAACTGGAAGACGTGCTGCAATCTTACGTCCATCTCGGCAATCTCCTGTGTGCTCCAGAGATCTCAAGTAGCAAATCCCTTGGTCAGCTGCCTCTCTAGACCCAGCCTACTGCCTCTCTACACCCAGTCTGCTGCCTCTTTACATCCAGCCTGCTGCCTCTCTACACCCAGCCTGCTGCCTCTTTACATCCAGCCTGCTGCCTCTCTACACCCAGCCTGCAGCCTCTCTACACCCAGCCTGCTGCCTCTCTACACCCAGCCTGCTGCCTCTTTACATCCAGCCTGCTGCCTTTCTACACCCAGCCTGCAGCCTCTCTACACCCAGCCTGCTGCCTCTCTACACCCAGCCTGCAGCCTCTCTACACCCAGCCTGCTGCCTCTTTACATCCAGTCTGCTGCCTCTCTACACCCAGCCTGCTGCCTTTCTACACCCAGCCTGCAGCCTCTCTAAACCCAGCCTGCTGCCTCTTTACACCCAGCCTGCTGCCTCTCTACACCCAGCCTGCAGCCTCTCTACACCCAGCCTGCTGCCTCTCTACACCCAGCCTGCAGCCTCTCTAAACCCAGCCTGCTGCCTCTTTACATCCAGCCTGCTGCCTCTCTACACCCAGCCTGCTGCCTCTTTACACCCAGCCTGCTGCCTCTCTACACCCAGCCTGCTGCCTCTTTACACCCAGCCTGCTGCCTCTCTACACCCAGCCTGCAGCCTCTCTACACCCAGCCTGCTGCCTCTCTACACCCAGCCTGCAGCCTCTCTAAACCCAGCCTGCTGCCTCTTTACACCCAGCCTGCTGCCTCTCTAAACCCAGCCTGCAGCCTCTCTACACCCAGCCTGCTGCCTCTTTACACCCAGCCTGCTGCCTCTCTACACCCAGCCTGCAGCCTCTCTAAACCCAGCCTGCTGCCTCTACACCCAGCCAGCTGCCTCTCTAAACCCAGCCTGCAGCCTCTCTACACCCAGCCTGCTGCCTCTCTACACCCAGCCTGCTGCCTCTTTACACCCAGCCTGCTGCCTCTCTACACCCAGCCTGCTGCCTCTCTACACCCAGCCTGCTGCCTCTCCACATCCAGCCTGCTGCCTCTCTACACCCAGCCTGCTGCCTCTCTACACCCAGCCTGCTGCCTCTCTACACCCAGCCTGCTGCCTCTCCACATCCAGCCTGCTGCCTCTCTACACCCTGCCTGCTGCCTCTCCACACCAAGCCTGCTGCCTCTCTAGTTACCGACCCACACTGTATGAACCCCAGCAGCCAGATCATTACAGTATGGCTGCATCTTAACTTTCTTCGGTACGTTGTATTTTTACTTTGCTCTCCACTCTTCCTTGACCTCGCCAGAAAATGTCAAACAGGTCAAGGAAAAGTAATTGGGAGATTTTAAAAGTACTATGGGCATGTTTAAGAGAAATTGAATTTCCTTTCCTTCAATACATGATAAACTTGACATCGATGATAGGCTTTGCAATTTATCAAAAAACTTCCGGACCAAAAGATGTTTCCAATCACTACAGCCACAAAGGATTATGGTCTATATTCAATCTTTCCTTTCTTCCAAGGTTGATTCTGTAACGAAAGAGCTCTTGCCCCCTTTCTTTCATGAAATAGACAATTCTAACTAGCCTTTTAATGGCTACCATCCAAACTATGTCCTGTTCGTGTCCCATTGCGAGAAAGGCTCTTAGTTCTTTAGAGAATTCAGGTGCAGCCAGTGATTCAGTGAGCATTCCTGTACAATGAACTCTGTCCCCAGCCAATCAATGTCATAAGTCGCAAGGATCAGCTGATCAATTCCACCAATACAGTTCCAACAGAACTAGTGCTTGTTATCGCAAAAAAGGAAATGTATTGTACTTACAGCAATATTATGCCTTTGCTTCTTCTTTTCTGTGTAATTAGACGGTGGGCCCCCCTGCCGGAGCTGATAACAGTACGCCTTTTAAAAACTAATTACAGAACTACTGATTTAAGGAGCTTTAAGCAATGGCCAATTTAATGCAGCAGATAAAAATGCAGCTGTTCTACAAAGGTTGACATCAAATGTTTAAAGCCACGGTGAAAGGAGAGATAATAAATACAGAAAGAGATAAGTGACTGAATTTGATATTTAGGTACTGGTCAATGAACAGCTGAAAATCGATATGGCGGAGTGCCGCCGGCGTACATCACCTGCTAATTGTTTCCCCAAAATGTCGTGCCTTGCACAGAGTTGACAGCAAGCCGCAGTCCCAAGGGAAAAATCAATGATGTAGTGGGACTCAAAGCACTTATCCCGTAATCAAAGACTGTTGGCTAACGAGCGATGAACGGTTCGTTTTGTTCGGTCGGGACGATGTGACCGCCGGACCGTGTGACTGAAATGAGAGGAAGTTTGGTGTGGATCCAGCGGCTGAAGGAACTGAGTATAACAGCCTAAGACGAACAAACTCAATATCAACACAAAGCATTAAAGGAGGACGGTACGAGTCCATTCAGCTGTCTGACTCCTGACCTACATTTTCCCCATCAGGATCAATAGGGGCTGGAGCCTGTCCTAAAATACAATATACAGGGCACATACAGTAAATACACCGAGGACAATTCACCAGTCCAACACAGAGCACACATGCCAGTGACGCCACTCGCTCACATAAACCAAAGGGAAATTTAGAGTCCCCAGTTAGCCTGATATGCATGTCTTTGAACTTTGGATTGGAAATCAGAGTACCAAGAGGAAACCCAAACAAACATGGGAGGACCATAGAGACTACACACAGACAGGCCCCCGGGCTGAATTTAAACCCACAATCTGTTTACCGAGAGGCAACACTGCAACCTTCTGCACCTCAGTACCACCCACTCGACCGCTCTCTGCGCTAGTGCACTCACAGGATTATTCTTCCATTATCACTGCTGCTGCATTGCACCCATTCATAAACCTGGAAATGTACCAGAGGAATTCAGGTGAAGGATAGCACAAGACAAGGGAACATAGCAGTCACGTTTGGGACACAACCGTAAGACTACAAGCCCAGTTTCCTTACTGTTAAGGACCAGTATACCATAATGCCACATCTACTCGATGTAGTAGCATGGCTACATCCGCTGGAGTTATAACTGAGGAGAAAATGGATCGACTCCATTTTTGCCATTGGAGTCATCAAGCTGGATTACAAAAACCTAAACTCCATCTGAAAAAAATCATAAAAGAAATCATTTAATTTTGCAACAGTATATTGATAAATATTTCCTCAGCCTGTCCAGTAGACTTTAAAACATCACTGTTGACACTAATTTGGAAAGGGCGAATAATTTATAACTGTCAAGTGACAAAAGAACACATAATTTAGAACTCCCATGTGACTGCAACATTGGCCAGAAATATTTTGCTATTAAATTTTTAAGCAAATTTTGTCAGCTAAAATAGAAGCAATTTTGAGATTGTTTTCAAATGTCATGCTCATGAAAAAAAAACTATCTACATAACAGAAAATCAACCATCTATCAAATTATTTCTTTAAAATGCCCTGGGCTATTTTTGTTTTTAAGAGGGAATATTTCTCCGAGAAGCAAGATTAAAAACTGAAGGGTATTTTCTTTATTATTTGGTTTTCAGAAGAATCCAGCTTCCCCTTGAGAACTTGAGTTAATAAATGACTAATACCAGTAACAGACAACGGCATAGTTGGTAGATTTCGATATTTAACTTCTTCTTTTTATGTAACAGTCTTCTGGTCACTTCATTCTCTAGTACTAATAATGACCCTGAATTTACTTCAGTACAGAATTTTCCGATTTCTAATGAGCACTCCTCTCTATCACATTGGTTAACCTTTTTTCAGAGATAAAGCATTTTTTTTCAAACTGTAGGACAGTACCGCCCGCATATTCTGTAGCTGCTGGATGCAGCACTTTACTGAAGCTACATCACACTTATACAGAGACATATTCAATCCCAGGATGACATATTTTTTATGGCAACAGCATTACATCAAATAGGAAATATCTAGATCTTGCACATAATTTTATACATATGAAATAATGTACTTTTTTGGGGGGGGTTAAAGGCAGCATCATTCAATTAACCCCATAAATCTTAGGAACGTATATATCGGTCAGTAAAATGCAGCAGCCCAATCAAAACCTGCAGAACTTCGGGCCCATTTAAAATTCTAATGGAGATACAAAGTTTGCCAATGACCCCAAATATGTCATTCTGCATTGCAGGGAAATGAGTATAAAGTGATGTACAGGACCAACATATTTTCCATTTTATGGAGTCCTGGGTTTGAATATTTTCTCGTTAGAAGTGTGATGAAGCTTCAGCGAAGCGCTTCAACCAGCAGAGAAAATGCATGAGAAATTGTCCTACAATATGTAAACACTTTTTTTCTGACTCTGAATCTACTTAAGGGAGAGCATAAGAGAAAAGTTAGAGTTTAAGTGGTCAATTTATTTTCAGGAGCAGCAATCATAAATGTAAATCTTGATGCTAATCCTAACCCCAACCTTAACCCATGACCCAACAGAAATTCAACTGCTTTTGATTCTCACAATAGTTGCGCAGCTACATTTAATAAGAAACATTATTCGATCTTGGCAGTCAGCTAAAACATTTCAATCCATCAAACATGAGATACAGTATGTTGAAATAAAACCTTAACGCAGATCACTCATAAACAGGAGACAGTGTCATCGATATGCCCCGCCGCCATGAAATCCCATTTCAAACCCAATCAAGCTCATGAATAGTAACATACACGCGCAAAGTGTCATGAATCTAAGTAAACTACCTCCTGAAAAAAACTTGTCCCCACTTATCCAGATGGATGGATGGTGGGTAAGGATAGACAGATGAGCTGCTTTGAAATATCTTTGCAGCAGGGGATTAATAAAGCTCAGAATATTTACTGTACCAATGGGCAGGTTTTCAGTGACGAAACAAATAGCGTAGGGCTGCCCATTTTGCACTCTAAAGCGGTGTTTTGTTTTTTTTTTGATGGAGTCTCTTCCTTACCTTCTCACGTGGAAACACTGAATAAAACAAACATCCCCAGTTCAGAGTGCAACGAAAATAAAGATTTTATGTCTGGAAAAAGAAACGTGTAGAGCACATGTAGACAAGAGAAATCCCAAGACAAGAGCATTTCTCAGCTCGTCTTTCTACATTTTCTTTCAGGACTGACGATCGAGGGGAGATTTATGGCAACAGTTCATCGGTTTTAATGGCAGCGCCGTCTCAGCGCCGTAAAGGACTTCGGATGAAGAGATTTTTCATTGGAAGGTCACCCTGCTCCACAGCGGCGTAACCAAATAAGTGGACAGAATTCTAAGAAGGCCTGGAATGTGAGACGGGTTCTGCGCACCCCCTGCACTGAAACTCAAGACATGTTGGTGAGCTTGAACGTGTCACTCAAAAACTCTCAAATGCAAAAAGCATTCGCCTCAACAGGTTAATACGCCGAGGGCAGTTTCGCGCGCATCGTTCATTTCGCGGCATCACATATTTTATCAATAGCTTGGAAAAAATGAATGAATAAAAGCTCGGTGAGAGAGACTCAAACGCCTTTTTTTTTTAAAGAAAGGGTTAAGGAAAAAAAAACTTGCGTTCATATAGCAGGTAGCTTTAAATTTCACTGACTCCAAAAAAACCAGCAAGCAAACAAATACCTCTTTCAGCATTTCTCTGCCAGGTGCCATTTCATGTTAATGTGTACTGTGCAAACAGTAATTCATGTTAACATCTACTGTGTCAACAACACATTTATGTAAACTGTGCCAACAGTAATTCATATGAATATCTTCTATGCTAACAACACTGCTTATTAATATCTACAGTGCAAACAGGAATTAATATTAACATCGACTGCTGTAACAGTTGCCTAATTTATTTTAACATCTGCTCTTACAGCAGTTATTATTAGCATCTACACAGCTCCTTTGGGTGATACATTAAAATAAGAAAGAGGCACTGTGTTGATTCGTTAATGTGCTTTGTCTGCATCAAACCAATAAATTGAAATAGTGAATTCCAGTGCAGGTAGCCAATTGTGGCACACTGCCCCCTGCAGTATCAGAGCTGTAAAAGACCTGGAGGGGTGCGAAATACACACACACCTGCGTGTAGTGAGCCAGCCCAGCTCTGCAGGCAGCCAGAGAGCCTTACAGAGACTGAGAGCTAATCAGGTCAACTAGGTGCAGTAATTAAAACCATTTTTCTGGAGTGAATGCAGTGTTTACCTGCATTAACGCAGCATCAAAACGTACATTTGAGGAAATTCAGATGATCAGGAGCGCGCCCTTTATGCTGGGGTGGGGTTGATATTGGGTGTGAGTGTATACGCTAATGTTAGTGTGTGCACCGAACCAAAGAATATACACCAACAATCCTTATAGCCCAAGTGAGGAGTGGGCCGCATACATTTGTGGTTATTAGCGCAGTTACCTAAACAGCAAGCATGTCTGGGTTTGAATTCTAGGAAGTCTCTGAAACACTTGCATGATGACAGCACTCCTACTATTTCCCTTGACTAAGGCTGTGGCTGTAGAACTGGAGTTGGTCCCTGAGCGTACGGCCGTGGCTGCCCACTGCCCTTGGCTCATATGCAGAGTAATTATCCCACAGGGTTCAATAGAATATTCATAGCACAGCATATACTGGAGCAGGTAAGGGTTCCCAGCAGCCCTGCCTCAGCTGAGGGGACGCAGGTGTGCTTTAGCCGTGCCTGACAGCGTGGGAATGATCTTCTGCCCAGTGTCATAAACCCCCCTCAACCCCCCCAAACAGCCACACTCTGCTGGTACTCTACACAGGAGCCATCAATGCACTAGCAGGGACGGAAAACAACCCCAAGGTCCTTCATACATTCTTCAGATACTATTGAACTTACTACCTGCACAGAGTTACTCACAACAAACACTCAGTTAAGCTTGTACACATTCTCAACACATGTAAATGTGCACATTATCATCCGTGCACACTAAAACACACACACACACACACATACACACACACACACACACACGGTGACACACAGACACACACACACACAAATATATATATACTCATACAGTCACACGTATGTACATGCACACATGCACAAACAAAAATACACTCTATCACTCGCGCATACAAACACATTCACACACACAAACAGTAAACAAGTTTAATGTTTCCTAAATGGGTACTCAGGGCATTTGTTTAAAGAAGCAACAGCCCTTACAATGAACTGGCACTCAGCAGTCATTCTGTGGGACAACAAGTCTGTTTACACAACATCTTCAGGACCTACGCTCTCTACAGACAAGAACTTCGCACTGAGGACACAGTGAAAGGGGTCAACCAAGATATAGTGTGTGTGCGTGCGTGTGTGTGTGTGTGTGTGTGTATGTCTGAGTGTGATGATGTGAATGCGTATAGGTAGGGTCTACAGTGACCATAATTCATTAAGCTGTGACATATTTTGGTTCTGTACTCAAGCGCTTGAACCTTTGAGGTTGAAATGCAGGCTGTCAGTCTTAATTACCTCCGTCAAGGAGGTCATGTGATCTGCTGTGTCTGTCGGACAGTAAGTGGTACGATTTCAACAAAACTTGGTGGATTGCAGCACGAATCAAGGAAGGTCCCATTGCATTTTGGAGCAGATCCCAATCACGGGACATGACACAAATTATTTTTCACTTTTGTTAACATTGCATGATATGGCATGAATACCATTTAAATTAAAATCAAAAAGATGGTCGTAAAGATCCATAGTGAAAATAACGACATTGTAAAAATACAATGCCTGTGCTTGCAGATTTGCTTATCGTAGAAGAGTGAACTTTAGGCCTTGGCAGAGGTAGTTTCCAGTCACCTCCATCTTGAAAGTCACAATAAGTCGATTGACGAGCGCAAACGAATAGGATAGGGGAACAGATTGCAATCTATTCGTTCATGCTTGTCAATCGTCTTATCGTTAACTTTCAAAATGGAGACGACCGGAAACTTCCTCAAGGTACTGTCTGCATAAACAATCCTTTTTAATAAACTACTTGAGCATTTTCTCAGTGCCTCCTTTTAAATGTCAGGGCCCTCGGAATTGTACCAATGAAGAGTGGAGCTACTTTGAGCCTTGTTAATGATGAAAAAAATAGCGATTTCTTTGCATGGCAACGCTATGCCCAATTCACTACTATTGTAAGCCTGTTGGGAGCTGCAGCTAAAAAGCCTAGTATCTCGAAATGTTGCGTGCATACGGAGGTGGGATATTCGACAAAAGTTAGTACTCGTTATCATGTTTCAATACACCCCAAGTCAATTTCACACTGGAGTTCTCCTTTAAATTCAGGGATATGGTTATAGTTATGGTTCGGTTATGATTATGTTTAGGGTGAGGCAAAATCTGGTTTGGGAAATGGCTGTACGAAGTGAATGTAAGTAAACAGAATGACATCACAAGTATACCTTGTGTGTGTGTGTGAGTGTGTGTGTGTGTGTGTGTGTGTGTGTGTGTGTGTGTGTGTGTGTGTGTGTGTGTTGGTGTATACGTGCGCGTGTGTGTGTGTTTATGTTATTCTGAGTGTATTTTTTGAGTGTGAATGTCTGTGTGAGCAGGAACACAATCATGAAGGCCAAGCTCACACCAATCGCAGAGGTGTCTGCTGAAAGGTGTCAGATTAGATGACACAAATGTTCCCGTGGGTTTGCGAGTCATCACACACAATGTCCCAGCCAATGACAGAAAGCTCAGATCTCCAGTAATTCTGTCCGCATCTCCACGTGCAACAGCTCATCCTCCCTGCTGTCTCCCAACATGGTGACCGGCCCAGCAGGACCGAATGGTGCCAGCGATAACTGATATTCATCTTCCACCCGCAGCCTCAAGGAGACAAGGCTGCTGTATCTGTAACGGGACGGGCTTTGACACGGCTGTCACATGTCAAATGCCAGACTTACTCTGTGTCTCTGTACTGACATTTATCATTCATACTTATTAAACTGACCCTTTATCCTAAACGAGCAGCGTGGGGTTGCAGTCCTTGCGCAAGGGGCCCCCCACAGCTGCACTGATCTTACTGTGGCTAAACTGGGGCTTAAAACAATATCCCTCTGAATCTTCGTCAAATATGCAAGCCATCAGGCTATTGGCTGCCCCCCCCTATGTTTACACTATGTCATTGTATGACATTTAAATGCTAATACTTTAATGGTTTTATAAAGGTCTGTGTACAGTAGGTTTTCCTCTCATTGCAGAACAGAGCAGGGGAGCACAATGACACATTGCCAGGAGGATAACATAGTCAGCCTGAACAGCCATAAGCCCCGGGTGGACCAGGAGTGGGCGATAGAGAGCGATGAGACTGGGCCAATTGTGGACCTCCGACTATGGCCGGCAATGGCGTAACTGGGATTCGAGCCACTCAGGCCCCCCAGGCTTTGGGAGAATCTGAGGGGCCATGGAAGGGATTCACTTAAAGAGCGAGTGACTGGTGCTCCAGTGAGGCTACTCAATTTTGATGGGTTTTAAGTGCGACACAGTAATTTACAAACCCTCAGATTAAAATACTGAGAGCTCAGACCTTAATTCCTTTGAGTGCATTTTTATTCACACTTTGAGTACTCCATACAATAGGCCCGAACTGTGTCACAGTTCAATTACATATGGACCACACGATATGCTTAAAACTGATTGAATACCCAGCAGAATACAAGTTCCACCAAATTTGATCCACATTCGGACCACTAGAGGTCACGGCTCTTTAAAAAAAGGGTCTGCGGGTGAAGGAATGTCAAACGTCACATGTTCAGAAATTGTCAATACGCATGATTCATATGTTGAGATATGTTGTACACCACTAACAAGCCAAGTTTCAGCTCTTAACCTTCATTACAAAGTTACAGAATGGACAACTTCAGTTTTCAAACAAGAGTTGTCAGAAAGACAACAAAGCTCGCCGGGGCAAGGTTAAAGTTTTTCTGCACGCGGACGGACGCGGATACGGACGCGGACGCAGACGGACGCAGACGCCGGGGGTACGACAATAGCTCTCCGGACGTTACTCGTCCCGGCGAGCTAATAATCACCACCCTGCCACACACACTTTTGGGGGAGCGGGGATGAAATGCTATCCCAAAGAAGCGATGTTGCATACAAAGTTTTCTCAAATTTGATCTTTATTTGTGACCACTAGAGATTATGGGTCCGATTGTTTACGGAAGACAGAGGATAGTCAATGACAGACAACAGAGTTCACACCATCTTAATAACTGAGCCGGTCAAGAAAGAGTTGAGTTAAAAATGAGAAACAGCGGAAATACAGGCCACAGTGAATGGATTTGAGTATCCCTGTCTCACAGTACAAGGACACACAGATATATTCAAGTCCAAACTCGCTCTAAACAAAATCGCAACTCATAATAACTGATCAACTCACCATATACACGCATTCTAACCGGAGGCGTTAGGTTTCTTGCGTGCATCACGAGGAAAATAATGATGACAGCAGGCAAAAAAAGAGGGAATCGATGAAAGTCTTAATTACCAGCTGTCACAGTTCCTAACTGACACTTCCATTCAAGTGTGATAGATGCCTGTTTTCCCCTCTTAGGTTCCTCTTAATCAGATAAAAGTCTTTCCTTAATTGCTCAGCTATGATGGATTTACTGGAATCCTGTAGTAACAGAAATTTGTCCTCACTCACCAAATACTAAAGTTCAGTTTGAGACAGGGGTAATAGGGGCACATTCTGTGCTTTTTTTCCTTCCTAATATACAAGTGGTCACACATTTGTCGTAATAAAACACCCTGTCGCCTGAGGGGGTAACGTTGAGCAAAATAATTTGATAGGTGCTTTTTGAGTCTCTCTGTGTCCATCATTCAGAGTGACATGGGTGTCATGAAATTTTTATTCGAGTTGGGAGTAACCCACCCGACAGGAGCAGTTGAAGACGGCATATTTAAGACCGCAAACACCTTGAATCGATACAGTAACAAAAACGGCATCACCAGAAATAATCAGAAGAAACATCTGTTTTTACAAAACTGGAAAATTTGTGTCTTTGGACACGGATGCTCCTGTCATTGAGAGTGTGTGAAGCCCCTAAAACTGTGAAATTGTCCAATGTTGTCAAACAAAATATGATCTGTGCACCTGTGATCTATCCAGGAAGCATTTACTAACGCTTGTTGAATTCTGTCCAGTAGTTTTTGAGGAGAAACGGACAGACAACATCCCATACATACGAACGAACGAAGGGACAAGGGCAACTCTACAAGCCCCAACCATATATGGCAGGGGCATAATAATTAGGATTGAGATAGTAATGGTTGTGGAGGAATGTAGTCGTAGGGCCTTGCAGTGTAAGAACACTTGGCTGCTGAAGCTACAACATTCCCCATCATTTCCGGGCATTTCCCCCGTGGTACTCAGCCATGGTTCCCTGACCAGAGCGGAGAGCGCAATCAAGAGCCCTTTCAAGCCTAAAAGAGGTAACATTCCTGATGAACAGACCTCTCATATAAATGAACTGCCTCTATGAAGCCTCGTTTCCTCTGCTGAAATTATATCAGCACTGTTCAACAGGAGCCGCTTCTCTCTTCCCTCTCTTACCCCTTACACTCTCAGCCCAGATCAGCTCGCCTCGCTGATTTATTCCCCATCTAATTACCGCCGTTCCACAGGCAGCCCAACAAGAAGAGAAAGGAGCGGCGGGGGCAAAAAAAAAAAAAAAATGGAGGAAACTCTCTTCAATGTGAGAGACCGAGAAAGCTTATCGCATCCTCACCCAATTACACATTATCAGCGTTACTCAAAGGGCTAGATAAGAGAGCTCCTCGCCCGCTCGCCCCGGCCAGGGCCTTCGCGTCCACTTCGGCTGTCGGAACGGAGCGACGGCGGGGGAAACTGAGCTGGTGTCGCCCTGTGATGTCCCCCTCTGATGCACCGGAGCGACGGTCAGGGGTGGCCTCATCTGTAACTCTCTCTCTCTCTCTCTCTCTTTCTCTCTCCATCTCTGTAATCAGCACCAGGGAGTTCCGATCTCCCCCCCGAGCGCCTCATCGCTGCTGTCGCTCAGATGGCTGCCCCACTCCAGATCGCCGCGCAGGGGCACGTCACCCTAGATTAGCTGCAGAAGAGCCTCTTAACAGGCGCTGGAGGAGCGGGGAGGAACGGCTAATAGGGCCCTGAATTGGCCTGTCAGCCGCACCACAGGGACGGAGATGTGGGAGGGAGAGAGAGGGAGAGATAATGAGACTGAGATAATGAGAGAGAGGGAGAGGGATAATGAAAGAGGGAATGATAACAACAGAGACATGCGCAGAAGTTACAAAAACCCAAAGACTGAGAGAAAAGGCAGATACAGGATAGAGGAGATAAAATGAAAGAGCGAAGGACGTGAGAGAGAGAGAGTAAAAATGGATGAGGGTCGCTGCCGGGTTAGCTCACTCGGAGAAGGCGCCACAATAGCGGTGCAGTAGTGACTACTATGGCCCGGGTTCGGGCCGGATCATCTCAACCAGCAGTGGTTGGCAGCTTTTTCAGAACAGCGCACGATTGGCTTAAGTGCTGTAGGGATGCAAATTAGGAAGGGACTCTGAGAAGGGAAATTAAAAATGATTGCCTTATTCGCTGCTCAAGCGCCTCCTGTTGGCCAGCTGGGGGCTCGTCAGTGAGATTGTGAGCTTGCTCATGTTCAGGCCTCCTCTGCCCTTGTTCTGAACTTGCGATAGTTTCGTCCAATGAGTGTAAAGATGCAGGGGCTGACAGGCACGTGCTTCGGAGGGGAGCCACGAATGGTTTCTCTCTCCTGAGCTGGCAATAGGAGTACATAGTTCTCGAATTGGGCATTCCAGATTCGGGTGGGATTGGAGATGTCAAATTTATTAATCAAAAAAAAAATGGATGAGGGGGATAAGAAAGGCCAAGAGAAAGACTTAAAAGAGAAAGAAAGAGAAAGACCAGTACAAAGAAAAAAGAAAATAACTGGTATTTCGAGACAGAGAAAGATTGGTCGTGGAAGAAACAGACAGCAAAACAGGTTAGAAAGAGAAGTTGAGAGGTCTCAAAAAGTGAACATGGACAGTGTGTGGTGTAGGCAGAGAGCCAGTAAAAAGTCAAGCTAAATATGTGCAGTCCCTGGAGCCAGGCCACCATCGCATTAAAAACAATGAAATGTGGGGCTGCTCTGATGCCACTATTAGACACCGCGGGTGTGCAGATCACTCTGAATGGTGAATGGGCCAGGAGTCCACAAAGTGCAGGACGTCGACAAAACAAACAGACACGCAGCTTTTGTTTGGCAGATCGATACGGAAGATCCAGCGCTCTTCGGGGGGGAACTGTCGTAATAGCGAGAGACAAAAGCGGACAGTTTAGCGGACAGCGTGAAAGGTTGCTCGTCTCGAACAGCGAGCCGCTTTGAGTACTATACAGCAGGGGAGGCACACAGAGCAGAGCACCATGGCTATCATATGATAATAGTGCACGCCTGGATTCTGAATGCAAGGCGCTCTTTCGTACGGAGATGGCACATTGATCGTGTCGCTCGACATGTTTGTGAGAGCAAGGGGAGTTACTCTGATTTCTGCCCGGTCAGATGACCACCCCTGTGACCCCAACATGTTTTGGTACCAGGCGAGAAATGGGAGAAATGGAATAAAAGACACGCAACACATTCATTACAAATATCTGCAGTCTTCAAGGTCCCATATTGTGCTCTTTTTTCACAAGTCATTTCGTGAAAAATGAGGTTAAACTTTTTTTTTTTAGCAGTTCATGCCCTGCTATTCTCTCCCCGGTTGTTTTCAGCGGGCGTCCCCGGTATGGCGACAAGCTCTGGTCTCTGTTTGACCGCCAAGCAGAACTAGATGAGAAAAAAGTTATGTTAATGCTAATAGGGAGAGAGGGGGTGGGGGGGGGGGGGATTTTGAGCGAGGCTGTGGCAGGGAATAGTGCACACAGACAGGGCTGGTGGGCATGAACTATGGTTCTAGTCAGAGTAAACTTCACCGAGCAGGTTTGTTTGTGATGTAGGAAACAGCAGAAATGTCAAGCCATGTGTTTCAAACGCTGAAATGGAAAGGAGAGTCAAACAGTTAGATGAGGAGGGTGTTCAAGACAACCTTCACTGGCCTGTTAGATAAAGGAAACCACCATACCGAGTGATTGTTTTTCCATGACATGGTCCCTTTGAATGTCCCCCGGTCTATTAACACAAACACAGTCGGTTTCAGAGCACAGTAAGGGAAACCACATCTAATGCACCAATCGATGTGCAAGGTATTGAACACTACCAAGTCCGATGGATTGTAATCTTTCCAGATTTGTGATACGGCATCAGCTTCAATCAAGAGACTAAGCGGGGGTGACCTTTGACCTTTACACGCAAACATAAATACTTATTAACTTCTGACCAGAGGCAGAAAAGCCCAGAGCTTAGACCGTGAGAGCCCTACTGTGCGTCTGTTCTGAACAAGGACCCACTATCGCGCACTGTTTTCCGAATCACCCGTCTTTGCTGCAAGTATTTGAAACGTATTTTTTTGAAACGCAGGCAATTCGGGACTGTAAAAAAAAATTAATTAAGAAAAAGTAGTCATAAGTGTTTTGGTCCTCAGGTATAAAAGCTTATTATAAGTCATTGTTTGCTTAACAAGTTGAGTTCTCATACAACACAGGCACATCTTAAAATGAGTCACACTATTTAAACCCCACTGGCAACATATTCACTATCTAAACCGCTTCTTCCCCACTAGGGTGGCGGGAGAGCTGCAGCCTGTCCCAGCTGAGTATGGACAAAAGCCAGGGACCCACCCCGGACAGGTCGCTGGTCCATCGCAGGCTGCACACGCCGTTCACTCACACTCTCTCACCTATAAGCAATTTAGAGTCTCCAGCTGATCTAGCATGCATGTGTTCGGCTTGAGGGAGGAAACCCAGGTGAACATAGGGAGAACATGCCAACACCCAACAGGCAACTTTGTTGCTTTATTTAGCAAAAAATAAGTAAACTAACAAAAGTAAGTTTTTAAGTGAGAATATGAGATACGCCAGCAGCTGTGAGCTGATCCGGTCTGTGATGCTGCACCAGCCCGACTGCTCCGCAGGCTTGTTTCTGCAGTATCACAGAGCGCGCTCAGTACAGGGTGTGAGAAGACAGGGTGGAGGGGAGATAGTGCCTTGTGAGGGGCTGTGATGAATGACACAATGCCATGACACCCACTTCCCGCTTGAAGGAAGCACATGGAGAAATATGAGGCAGAAGCTACAGGAAGCAGAGAGAGAGCCTTCATGAACTAGCACGCTTCAGCACACACATCTCGGGCCCTGACCAGCCAGCTGGACAGGTGTGAATGCGCGTGTTTCTGTGTGTGTATGTACATATTTGTGAGTCTGAATGTACGTTCACACGCTAGCGTATGAGCGTCTGCGCATGACTAAGTGTTTTTATGCGTGAGAAGGGGAGTGTGTGCCTGTGTGAGTGTGTGCGTGTGGTTGAAGGCCGAATACAGAATGAGTAGTACTTGCCTGTCCACCGCTCTGTATCTAATTGGATATGTTCAGTAAGACAGAAGAAAGCTTGTCGACACGCGCAGTCAGGAAGGCTGCGTGTTCTTTATCAGAACAGCCCTCCCACTCTCAGATTCGGCACTTACACTCATTGATGTAAAAATGAAACAACGTAGCGTTAGCACTCAGCAAAGCTTCAGAACTCGATACACGTGTAAACAACAAATTATCTCCCTGCCTGCTCACTCTCCCTTCGCCTCACCTGTTGAGGAGCTATCAGAATGGAAAATAAGCGCAGTCGTCTTTAGTTTGACGAGACAAGCATTCAAATCACCGCACCACAAAGACCGTTTGTTTACAACGTTCTACCTTCACTCCGCAGACTACCCACAAACGTCTTGAATGTCGGATTATTTTTCCACAGACTTACTTTGACATGGAACATTGAACAATGACTGACATGACAAGCAGATTTTCAAGAAGCCAAGTGCACGGTTGAAGTATCTACAATCCAACTGTTACCTCTAATTATAATCAACACTAACATTGTCTTGTTTGGTGATTTAAAAGCCTTGGGCTGAACCCATAGGAAGCCAGACCCATTTCTCCTCAAAGGAAAATTATAGGGGATATAAAACAAAGCAAATGGACCACAGGGAACACATTTCTGAGAGCGGTTTGTGTCACCTGTGTCACCAAGGGTTCCTAATGGTAGCATTTAATAGAAAAAGCTAGTAAGTTACATTTTTGAGGAAAATGATTTTTATATTACTTTGGACTTACTGACTTCTTCTGCATGACTTCACACTGGAACTCAGTAGAAATCATGCACAGGTTTCCAAAAAGCACCAAACAAAGGAATGGTAGAAGACATGGCCTTATTGACAAGGTTGGATAAATTTTCCTAATTTTTCTCAAAATGTCTGAAATATGACTAGCATTTTCCATTTAACGCAAGTATGGGTTAAGAGAGGCTGTCTTTTCAAGTTTTTTGAGGACAACTCTGTGAGACAAGGAAATTGAATGTCATAACAAGAAAATACTAACATATACTATCTCCTGAGTGGCAAATTTTTTGTCAGTTTGAGTATTAATGTTATAGAAAAGGGCTAAAATACTTGATAAGACATTTTGTTTCCTTGTTTTCACTGTGAAATCTCCAAAGACCCTAAAAGAGTAGAAAGGTAGCTGAGATAAGGAGGTTCTTTCAAGCCTTGATACAAACACCAAAATTATACCACAAAAATGTCTTTCGTAACAACTGCTTTGGTCTTATGAGACTAAAATCTAACTTCTTTTACAGAAGTTCAAATTACTCTGTCCTTGACAAGTGAAATCATCTTTCCCTATAGGTTCTGTTAATCTTGAAATCTGATCATCTCACCATCTCACCAATTGTCTTTTTAAGCAAATAAGTAATGCAACCACAATGCACAAGATAAAGGACTAAAATATTTGTAAAGATTGGCTTTATTCCATGCAGCAAAGCATCTGACCTCATACTCTCAATTCCCCTCTCTCAGTTACTGAAACTTGTTGAGTAACCAATTAGGGGGTGTTTTTCTCAATAGCACAGATGCTAACCTACATAGTTGGAACCACTGATGGAATGGACAAACTATGTAAGTTGCTAACTTAGTTAGCAACTATGCTTGTGGGAAACTCACCCCAGATCATTGCCGGTGAGCACGTTCAGCAGAGAGACCGAGAGAGCACAAAAGAGAAAGAGAGGGAGCAGCAGCTCACCCTTGTCCAAAGACGAGTCCGGCGTGCTGAAATCCATCAGGCTTCTGATGTCAGACTTGTAGCATATGTCCGTCACTGGCTTCTGTCTCTGGTGGACAGAGGGATCTGTAGAGAAGAGGAGACAGAACTTCAGACACAAGTGTACAAACACACACTGTGGCCAAACTGCACTCTCATCGCTTCATTTACGAGCAAAAGAGGAAACACTGCCCCAGAGCGACATGCTTATCTCATGCTTTGAATGTTATCTGGTGCACACTTCATCTCTTGACTCAAACCGAGCCCCACCCGGAAAATTATCCCATCAACTTAAGCCAGGCTCACACACCGAACCACATCACGGCCGATTTGGCTGTCCCACACAGCCCTGGACAAATTGTCAACAGTGAACAAAAATGGCGTGTCTTTTCTCCCATAGTGTTAAAAGGTCAGCATGTCACGTCCCAATCTCCCGATGTGGTCCGGGGCCAACTGGAACTTCTGGATAATTTTCCAACATGTGGCAAATTTTAGTCTTTGCTCTTATTGAGCGAGAAAACAGCAAACTGATTCGTCACTTTGGCCAGTTTGAGTGCAGCAGGATATGACATCATTTTGTTGACTGCAAAGCACACCTGGGAAACATGGCAACAAAAAGTAACGTTACTCTGTGGGTGATGATGTGGAATTAAAAACAAGAGGAAAAGTTTGTCAAACTATGGCAACAGCAACATGATCACCTGTTGGCACGTCGGCAGTATTTTATCATGTCAGCCACACTCAAGACTCTTCTGTCACTATATCTTGAGTCTGGTTTGCAATCTCCCATCATTGCCTCATTCTAGAGTGTGTGCACTGTTACAATGTAAGATGAAATTCGGTAGTTCAGATAGTTGGCGATGTATAGCAACAGCTGCTTGTATAAAGCTTGCCTGGCTTTCTGGCCATGGAGCAGTCCCCAATCACTAGTGGACCACAGAATATAGCATCTCATAATGAATAAAAATGAGCGTGGTTTCGTGCCATTCTTTACAACAACAACAACAACTACAAAGACAACAACTAGAGCACATGAGCCTCCACCAGCAGGTTTTGATCCACTAGTATTTATAATCAGCTGCAGAATCCAGACCTGCCTCCATTTTGATCTTGAAATTTAATCGCCTCTTCCCATTTATATGGTCCAATTTCCCATAAAATTTTGCGATAATCCATGAAATGGTTTTTGAACAATCCTACAGACAAACACACACACACACACACACACACAATCACAATATCAATACCTGGCGAAGGTATTGATTATGATAATTACACATTCAATTTCTACGCTTTTCAGAAGAATGAGGCAGCCGTGTACTGAATAACATTTAGACAGCAACTGGGAAAAACTGTGGAGTTCCCAGAGTGACAACTAGAGGGCACTGAATTGCAACAGTCACCGTCTCTCACAAACAGCTCAGTGACAGAATTTCACAACAAGCACAATTAATACCAACAATGTGCCAAAGAATAATGAAGGGCATCATTGCAATGATACACTGAAAGACTGTCCAATACGAAGTTAATATCCACAAACATTTTCATAAAACTGTCTTAATAAGCATTAGTTACCGCAGGCACCAGAGGGCAGATCATTTCTATAACAGATGTGGATAATAGTCATCTGTAATAATCAACGTTTTAAAATTCTGAGCGAGAAGAATTGCAGAGATGACTGAACACCTCTTTGTGCTCTCCGATATTAAGAAGCCTGAGGCAGCTCAGATGAACATTTTTTCTTTTTATCAACAGCAAAGCTATGAGATAACAGAAGTCATGATTTTGAAATTCAGTTTTCTGCTTTTACAAGCTGACACTGACTAAATTACTGCCTAAACTTCACAGGTTTTGAATGTCAAGAGTGACACAGATATGACCTGGATCAGGATGATGACTTATTACTTCATCCATTATTTCAGTATTCAAAAAGGTTCATTCACCCTCTACTGTATCAAAAACATAACAATGTACAGATGCTTTAACTTGTGCGTTCAGTATATTCTCTATTGAAAATATATGCTTATTTCAAATCCGATGAGTCCAACAGTCTCCGAAAATACTGGTGCAGGGGAAATTTAGCACAAAGAATGATGTGACAAGTTGCAAAAATAAGGTGATGTGAGACAGGTGATGTAAATGAGGCCATTAACAGGTGACGTTAAAAGAGTATTTTATAAAATAACAGCCCAAGCTGTTATCAGTGTCTAGTCTGACAACCAGCATTTGTCATGGTAGCAAACTGTTAGCGCACATGGAATGGGTGACTTGCACATTTACAAGGGCACTGTTAATGCAGAAAGATATGTCTGTATTTTGGAGCAACATATGCTTGATTTAGATATGTCTACATATATCTAGATATATATTTAGACATCATCTGTTCTTGAGACATTCCTGCATTTTCCAGCAAAACAATGCCAAACAACAGTCTGCATGGATAACAAGAGCATGGCTGCAAAATCAGAGAATGCGGGTGCTAGACTGACCTGTGAGCAGTCCTGATCTGTCCCCCAGGAGAATGTATGGTGCATTATGAGGCAAAATATATTGTAACAAAGGGCCTGTACAATTGTGCTACCAAAGACCTGCAAAATGGGGACAAACTCCACTTGTTAAGTGATGTCTTCAGAACCCAAATGCTTAAAGAGTGTGATTAAGAGGCACAGTCGTGTTACGCAGTGGTAAACAGTCAGCTATTCTGACGTTTTTGGACTCTGTAGTAGTCAACACATTGCATACAATTACATTCACGTTAGAAAATTTAATAATACGTTGCTGTACTGTTGGGTTAGGGTGAATAGACTTTTCAAATCAGTCCTTTTTGATTTTTACTTGCATTTTTCATTATGTGCCAACTTTTTTTGCAATGGGATTGTAAATGATTCACGGGAGAATAAACTGTAAGATCATCAGGAAAAAGGAAACCATTTTGCTGAAAGGAAAAAACTTCAATACGTATTCTCAGAGAAAGGGGTTTTTAGCTTGTCTCCACAGAGAAACCTTTTTAGGTCTTTAGGGAACCCTCGACCATAGTTGTGAAGAGTAAAAGCTCCCAAACTGAACCGTTTTGCTTAACAAAGCACTATTGAACTAGATATGTCTCCTCAACGGAATTACAGAGGAGCATTTTGGAACCGGAGAGAGCAGCACTGAATGTGTGCGAGGAAAATCTTGGGCCCGCTTCTGAATAGCCAACCACACACGCGCTCTACCGGATCCCCCTCGATTTAAGAGTCCTACTGATCCGATTAAGACTGAGTGGGAGAGGCCCATCAACAGCAAGTCTGTATTGATGACAAATTTCTGATCTCACTCTCCCTTACCGGAAGCAGGGCAATAGAAGTGACGTGACATGAATACGAGTTTCGAAAAATGCCATAACTGGTCAAGCAATGCGTCAATCTTGAACTGTAATGACGACTCCGTTCGATTCCCAGCAGATAGGGGTAAGGGCGTCCCATAGTTCATATATGAATTTATTCCGTCCAGATTAATGAGGAGTGTCCTCCACTGCTGCAAGGAAGACCACAAGGAGTAACACTCGTCAGTGAAGTGCTAGTGATGAGGAAGCAGTTTGGGAAAGGGCCGGGATGCTTGAATTATCCCGAAGTGACAGAAGGGGAGCAGAGTAACTAGAATGCCAGGTGTTTTTTGGTGCATCTGTTCTGTGACTCTGTGTCAAGACCGTATCTGCCCTGCCCTCCCCTCAAACTCCACACTCCGCAGCGATTACCCGCCAGACGCAAAGCCCCTGAGCCTTTCATTTTGAGAGACACGTCGGAATTAACTGCTCTAATGGAGCGCCGCTACAGAAACATGGCAGATGTTCGTTCCGGCGCTTTCCGGCGACAGTGGGCTGGGCAGCCTCCTCCTACTCCGTTCCAGCCACCAGCTATTAATGTGCTTGTTATTAATACAATTAATACACCTGCAGGTTTACAAGGGCTGCGGGCAAGGATAAAGGTGGACTGCTTTTTGTAAGGTCACTTTGTGAGGGAAAAAAAAAAAACAGGATGTAGCTGCATGTCCTAGGCAGTGATTTTACTCAGAAAGCCTGAGGGACTGCACTGGGGGAGGACAATTCTGGCCTGCAGAGGCTCTGAGCACTGAGGTAGGCCTCAACTTTACTTCCAGCTCACTCTTCTGGATCAATAACAAGTTGGTATCTTTCTTTTTCCTGCTCTCACTAGAACAGGAAGGCCCAAGCCGCTTCAAATCGACCAAGCCAGAAGTGAGAAAATGCAGCTCCAGATCAAAGCTGGGCTTTGAACCAGCCTCCTCTTTTAACTGACTCATCAGGATCCTCCTAAAGCCCTTAAAAAGCTTAAATGATCAGTGAGGATAAACGCAGGCTATTGTAAAAAGAGTATAAGTGCATATGAATCGTACAATAGGAGCTGGTTTCCTTGAGACAGATTAGCCACAGCCTGGAGCCAAATGGATTGCAGTCGGAATTTTAGTCCTAATTGGAGTCAGTGAAACAGGTGCTATAGCTCTGTGTACCCAGTATGCAAAAACACTGTACTGTGGAGGGTCAGATGGAATTGAAAATATGATGTACAGAGTGCAGTCCAGTCCACTGACCCCCCCCCCCCCCAACCCCATCCCTCCTCCTGGGATGACAGTGACAGGAATATCAGCGAGAAATGACACACTTTAGCAGGTATTACAACGTCTCAGTCCTACTCTGTTAGGGCTTAAGGCCCTGATTACACCAAGAGGCTGCCAATGATTGAAAGTGAAAACTCTGGCTTAGGACAGAAAATGCGTTTGCAGCTCGGTGCTGGCCGATACCACTGCGGCTCGCAGCTGGACTACAGACACTGGCTAATGCTAGTATTTGTTAACAGAGAGCAGACCCTATCTAATGCTGCCCACAAATAGAGTGCAAGACATTGGCGAACGCAACTGCTCGCTAAGAAAGAGCAGCCACTGGCTAGTACTGCTGCTCAGCTGCTATCTAAGTCAGAACAGATACTTACAAAAATTACAACTCCCGAATAGAAGAGCAGAAATAGTTTAATACTGTTACTAACAGAGAACAGCATCCTGCTAAGGCTACTATTAACAGCAAGCAGACACCAGCTACTCACGGCTATTCCCTAACAGACACCTACAAACGCTATTACTCGCTAATAGACAGCAGACACTGACTAATTTGACTGCTTGCTAACAGAGGGCAGACCCTGGTCAATGCTATTTGTGTGATGAAATACAGCAGACTCCAATACATGCCATTGCTAATAAAGAACAGACACCCAAGAATTTCACTGCTAACAGAGCGCAGATGTCAGCTAACACTACTGCATGCAGACAAACAGCAGATACTGGCCACATATACTGCTCATTGACAGAGAACAGACACTTGCTAAAGTTACCTCTCACTAACAAAGAGCAGACAAGGCTAACGTTCCTGCTTGCTAACAGACAGCAGACACCAGCTAGTGCCACTGCGAGTTTACACAAAGCAGACGCACTGGCAAGTGCCACAGCTGGCTAACAGACAGCAGACCTCAGACAGCTCCCTGAACTTTTGTCCTTAAGGGCTTTAGTCTCAAGCAGAGCCAAATAGAGAGACGGGATATCACCTCCTGGGCAGGAATATCACACAATGCGGGTGGGGATAGCCTGCAATGTTGCCAAGGATATCACAAACCTAGGGTGGGGATACCACATATCATGGGCAGGGATATCCCACTTTGTGGGAAAGGATACCTCAGGGAGCAGGGATGTCCTACCCACATATCTTAATTCCCAGCAATGTGTCAACACAAGATCTTTGCCAGATAGAATATGTACTTTATGAACCTATGACCAGGGGCGCATATAGGGGGGAAATGTTAGGACAATTCCAAGGGCCCCTGACTGACAGGGGCCCCAAAAAATAGGTAAAAATGAAAATATGATTTTGCTATCTGGGTTGTGAATATTTTTTTCAAATGTAGTCAGAAAACGATCAAAAACAATCTGTTTTTACTGGTTTTTGGCAGTGAAAGTTAAATATCTACATTGACCAAAAAGTAAACTTCCACATTGACCGACCACCTCCCTGTATCTGCATGAAATGCTTTGGTCCTGCCTAAGCCCACTCACTGGTGAAAGTGCTTAGTAGCAGTCTGTAGTTGCGCCAGAGCGCTACAATGCTGCTTTAGCCTTGCAGAGCAGAAAGCCCCTGCCTGATTCATTGTTTGAAATCCTACAGGTCCGTCTTGCCAACTACCGTCGTCCAACAATTTCACGGCTAAATTTTTTACGGCCCAATCAGGGGAAAGAGAGGCTTGAGCTGCAGACGAGACATCACCAGGAAGCGACTTTATGTTTGAATACAATGGCGCGTGCGAAGCAGTTCCTGTGGATGGGACAATATCAGCAGTTTTATCAGAAAAAGACTCAACTTTCTTCATTAAAAGAGGAGCAAAGAACGTCACTAAAAGCTTTTCTGACGGGAAATTATGTTTTTGCTCTTCTCTCGACCGGTTTTGGTAAGAGTCTGATCTACCAGCTGGCTCCTCTGGTCATGAAAAAGATGGGAAGGATTCCAAACCCCATTGTGATAATCGTGTCTCCGCTGGTTGCCCTCATGGACGATCAAATCAGAGAAGCAGGGAAACTGGGAGAGAACGCGGAAATCCTCCATGGACAATGCCAGTTAGTCTATGGTAGCCTGGAGTCATGGTTACTCAATGATATCAGGAGACATCTGCTCTCCTCAGAAGTTTACCAGGAGAACATGGTGGGAATTGTCGTCAACGAGGTTCATGTCACATATAAGTGATGAGTGATACATCTTTGTGGAATAATTTAATGTAAGATGATACTCTAAGGACTGAAACGTAGTTCAAGTTAACGGCTAACTACAGGCTCTAGCTGCTTGTATTGTGTACAGTTTGGTGCCGATTGCGTCACAACATCCCATATCTGCCCATGTATCAAGGATGGTATTGCTCGACAGTCTGTATTTTTTTACGCTGAAAAGTACGCCACGTGTATTGTTAAACAAATGTTTTGATTTGACTCCATTTGTACTGTTAATAAAGACTTAAACCTGTTGAGTCTGTGAATGGCTCATGCCCGATAAATCCAAATGGATCTCAAGTTGTCATTTTTAAAGTTAAGCCCAGTCCTTGCAATCGTTTGCTCATTAAGTGCCTTGCTTGATTCAAATAGTTTCTTTGTTCTTATCACTGTTCCCTTGATTCTCAAATTTACTTTACAAATTCGGCAAAATTCTTGTAATGCCAATATCACAGCTGTTTCTCAAGCTCCTGTTTGTTTCTATTGCTTCTCTGCAGCGGTGCACATCTACTACGTTGTACTGAGGCTTAATGTGTATTGGACAGTGATGAGTGTGACGAGAAGAACCGTCGTCCAATCAGCAGTCGCAAATTTTTTTGAAGGTTCCTCCTCTGAAAACTTTTTTGAACGGCTCTTTCCCAGATGGACTTATGAAATATTTCCGTGCCGGATATATGGAACAGTCCATCTGGCGTGTCAGGCTAATGCTGCCTAGTATTAAAATAAAATCCGGTTTTCAAAAAAGGAAAGAGAGAAGAGAGGCAAAAGAAAGGGTGTCAATATGTGACCCAGTTTTTCTCCAAGATAGGTGGGTAGCCTAGCCTGCAGTCTGTGAGTGGTAAAATTAACCTGTTAGCTTAAAGAAAAAGTTCACCCAAAAATGAAAATTGACTCACGCCAAGGCTTATCGAAGGGTCCATGAATTTCTTTATTCCTCAAAACACTTTTGGAGTTACACAGAAAAACAGCATTGAAAACAAATCCAAATCAATTGAAGTCAACGGAGACCACTTTTTCAAGCGTAAAAGACAACATTTAAAAACCACAAAATGCCTCCATTCTGCTCCTGCGGCAGAATCCAAGTGTCCTTAAGCCCCGCCATTCAAATTTGATTAGTAAAGACGTCTTTTCGCGATATTTTTAGCCTTAATGTCCAATATAGCCGCCTTCTCCATATTCACGGAAGTTTAAAATTCAAGACCTGTAGCTATGGTGACTAACGAGGGCAAAAAATTGTGCAACGGCCCTAAACATCTCCAGTTGGAGAAACGCACTGTAGTTCTGAATGTTCGTATTTCACGGACTGAACAGCGCATTTCTATGGTCGGTCAACTTAGCGGTCAACTACTTCTGCGAAAATAAACAGGGCTCTTTTAGCTAAGTGGCTAAATTGGATATCAAGGCTATAATATAGTGAAAAGACATCTTTATGAGTCAAACTTAAATGTCGGGGCTTAAGGACACTTGGATTATGCCGCACGAGCAGTATGGAGGCATTTTGTGGTTTTAAAATGATGTTTTTTAAGCTTGAAAAAGTGGTCTCCGTTTACTTCAATGGATTTGGATTTGTCTTCAATGCTGTTTTTCTTCGTGACTCTAAGAGTGTTTTGAGGAAGAAAGAAATTCATGGACCCTTTGATTCGCTTTGGGGTGAGTAGACTGAATTATCATTTTTGGGTGAACTTTTGCTTCAATGTCCAGAGTGAAATGAACTAGCTACAGCAGAGGTAGACTCGCAGGTCAATCGTTTATGTATCATGCAAGCTGGCGCAAAAATATGAATCTGAGTAGAACGGTCTTGTCTTTTCCTGCCGTTGAGTTTCTATTTTACATTATATGTTTTAGCATGCAGTTGGAGAGCCAATCAAACACAGATTCGCAACACATCTTAATGGTGATAAATCATATGTATGAACTGATAGGCGGACAACCTAGCGACTGAATGTACAATGGGTGTATCACGGTGGAGGTAGAGGTGGAGATGCTGACAGAGAGGGGAGGGTTATTTAATAAACACAGTCATGACTGTGACAAAGTCATCGAGCAGTGTTCAGGGTGAAAGATCAGTCACAGAGGAGGCAGCCAGAATGCACACAGAAAACCATATAAAATAAATCCATGGTTTTATTTAGGGGAATTCTTTGAAGTGGTCAGCTCTAAAAATGATTGTTTGTCAATTGTGGAGGTGCACAGTTTTTTTTTTTTTGTGTGTCGCAGTATAACCTGCTGCTAAGAAAGTGCCCGAGTGACATCTAATTTTATACTTAAAGGAATTCAAGAGCTTGTACATTGATACTTTTGCTTAAATAATTAAAAAAAAATCGGACACAGTTCTATAACTTTTAGTAAAGTATTATTTTTTTATCACAAGAGTGTCAGTAATTTGAGTTGAGTCAGGCATATGTTTACTTCTTTCTCCTCTGCTGTGCACCGGTATATTAGCATTGCAGGTCTCAAGACCCTAGGTCTAATTCTCATGCAATGCCAACTTTCTGTGAACTGAGTTAGGACACATCCTTCCAAATATTTTGGCATTAATTAGATGATTGTCAATGGCCTTCACAGTCAACTTGACCTCAAATATAAGACCTTAAAATTTGTAATTTCCATCACTGATGATTTTCCATTTTGGAATTTTACAATAAAAATTACATTGAGACTGTAAAAGATGGCCTTTAGCACATTTTTAATGTTCTCACATCAAATAGTGAATTGCATACTGTATGCACACTGCTGCATGTACAACTCACTGGCGGTAAATATTGCACTGGTAGTATTGAACTATCAGAAGCACGACAGTTGCAAGCCTTCAGAGTTGGAGTTATGTAAACCTTTTAATGGGTCAGTTGGGTCCTAGAGATGTGGTGAAAACAGCTGCCCAGGGAGGGGCCAATGTGATTTTTTTTCATGGGTCCCAGAATTCCTGGCAGCGCCCCTGCCTATGACAACCATTTGCGCCACTAAGAGAAGAGTCACATGGTTACACAGTGACTGATCCACACATATCCTGAGTAGCCAATGGGGAATGCATCAGGTATACCCACAGAGAGTGGAACAAGGACTTCCTCACAGCGTAGAGTGTGTCTGTCAACAGGCGCAGGTGGCTAGAAATGCCACAATCTACCCTATAGTATTTTATCCAGAGGAATTTACATACCTCCTGTCTCACTAAAGCTTTGAGCATTACTCTTTACAGTAGAAGCCATGAGGAGTCCCCTGCATATTAACACAGAGGCTGAATAGACACAAATAATGGCATTTTGTACTCACACTATTGGAAAAAAGGTTTGGAGCCAGAGCATAATAATACTCTTAGGTCAGACACAGACCCCTGGACACCCAGGTACTGCTCAAAGATGAAAGAACGGACAGGCTGAAGTTCATCTGCCATTTCTGAATGCGGCTACTGCCAGGGTACCAAAAGTCTCAAGGACAGAACGGTGAACAGTAATCTGAAATGCGAAAGGAAGCGAACACCAGCAAAACCATAACGGTTTTCAATCTATATCAAGAAATGGAATGGAGAGAATTTGAAGGCTGAATGTGCGGGGAAATGATTTAATACCCTTTCTCTCCGTCACCAAGTCTACTCAAGGCAGATACACACATATGCGATGGATTTCCATTTAAACCTAAACTGCACACCACTTTATACATCCTGTTATCTGGGATGGAGTATTTCACTCGAGCCCCGGCACATTCATATTCCTCTCTCTCTTCCAAAGCACTGCAGATCTATCCACCAGCCAGTATCCATCTCACCCTTTTTCACTCAGTGCCGTGACTTTTCCCCACTGAATATAGTTTTCAGTGAACATCACAAGATGGGCTAAACGTCCCTAAACACAAAAGACATTCGCGGCGCGTACATTACAAATGGAGAGTGAGCGCTACAGAAGAATAAGACCCATTTTGCACTTCCAATTTGGTCAACGTCGGAGACGGGCACGCATATACACAAGTGAAATGGAACAAAGGCAATTTTACTTATCTCTCCAAATGGCTATTGATTTCAATTCCTTTTCTGACTGAATTCAGTCAAAGCGCTGTGGAAGATTGTCTATCCCTGCTCGGAGGTGATATAATTCGTGAAATATTTCTGTAAGAAAATCCTCTATGCATCATAAAACATACAGCACTGGAAGTGACCGAACTGTGAATTAATATAACAAGCCATTGCAATTTAATGTTTTAAATCAGCCACAAACGTGTTTTGTCGACTTTAGCTACATTGTTGATCATCTTTTCCACCTGACAGAATGATTAATATGACTGACTGGCCACTTATACTACACGAGTATGGTCCTTGAGGTGGAGATTTGAGTTTGCCAGTCTTAAATGTTTTGGGCAGAAAACATTTGGGTAGAACGGAGTCCTTCAGCATGGGGCACCGTTACACTAGTATTCAGCAATATTTTTCTCAGGACGAATCAAGAGATGCCCACATGAGATTCTGTTACAGTGAGCACTCGGCAGGTGTGGCACTTTTCTCCTCCCCCTTACCCATCATTCTGTCTGTACCTGGCTGTTCAACCAATCCAGTCCCATTGTTATCTTTTGAATGTCCCTCCACCCCCCTCTGTTGATCATTCTTTGGTATTCTCAGCCATTTGTCCTCTTCTATCCAATCAGTTCTATCGTAACTGTCAAGAACAGCCCACTTTGTTTTAGTTTAAATCTCTGGGCCTCCATCTTTAGGGCCTATTACTTGCTGGTACCAGACAGAGCCACAGACTTCAGCAGTTGGTTTTCATTGGTGTGAATCACCATTTGTTCACAATGGTAACAGTACAATAAACTTGTTAAAAGACTATTTGTCGTAATCTCTCAGTTCTACAACACAGGTAACCATTCAGAGACAACGTCTTATGTGCACCCGAAGACATCAGGGAGACATTCAGAAACTTTCAGGCGCATCTTTAAAAGTTCAACCAGTAGCCAGTGGGTGGCCGGCTGTAAAAAAAAAAAGTCTGTACTACAGGAAAAAAGAAAAGAGTTCTAGTAAAAATGAGATGCAGAAGACAGAAACGGGAGGAACGGGAACCTAAGCTCTGTATCTGGGTCTCCTGGAGAGGATGAACTCATTTACTTCCACTGCTTATCTGAGCCTCACAGAGAGAGAGAAAGGAAGAGAGATATAGAGAGGGAGAGAGAGACGGGGGGTGGGGGGGGGGGGGGGGGGGGCAGAGAGAGGGCAAACATGCCTCTATACCAAGCAAGAGGCCCTGATTTCCCTCAGTCACCCCCCAACTGCTTATAGTTCTGATTTCACTGCACATCTCAGAGCCCAGAGAACCACACTGACCTGCACAGGGAAGCGGCTGCAGATAACAGCAAAGGCTGACATATGGTCTCTGGAGTGAGTCTGTGCTGTAATATGTGTAAAGACAGAGGAACATGCGCACACACACTCACATGCATACACACACGCATGCACCCCCTGCTCGCATACACACAGACACATGCATCTCACACACGCCCGCACACACACGTTCACACATAGATGGAAAGAGACAAATGCACCCCACCACACACGCATACATACACACACGATCACACAGACACACAAAATTGCAATTACACGCACACTCTCTCTCTCTCTCTCTCACACGCACACACACACACAGTCACAAATACATGCACAGTGACAAATGCACCCCACCCAACACGCATGCATACACACACGCAATCACACAGACACACAAAAATGCAATTACACACACTCTCCCTCACACACACACACACACACACACACACCTGTGAATACACACAGAGTCAGAAGGGGAGCAGATCCTCCCATATAAATCCCCTGTATTCAGGGTGTGTTCTGCCCGTCCTCAAAGCTTTTCTCCAAATACACTTTGTGAGCACTGGAGCAGGGCAGACTGCCCACTAAGTTTATATATATATATATATATATATATATATAAAAAACTCAGAACAATAAAAGCAAAAAAGCCAGAGTACAATATGTGCTTTCAGTTGACTTTTAAAACTCGCTACTGTTGCAGCCTGTCTGATCAATAGAGGAAAGCAGGGCCACAGTCGGGGAGCACAAAATCAAGAAGGAGCTCCATCTGATCCTTTGCCCTCCACTTTTTCTGGATACAGTGGAGCCTGGTATCTGTAAATTGGGAAGGCGGCAGTGTAGTCTGGTGCAAAGCCGATTTGGGCTTTGAAAACAAGTAAAAGAATTTTCACTATAAACAACTGCCTACAACATGGACTGTAAAACAAATGGACAGGAAGTACAGAGGTACAAGAACCAGGGCTCCCCACTCTGTACTGGTCAAATAACACGTACACACACACACACACACACACACATACGCGTGAGCGCGCGCACACACACACACACGAACACACACGCATTTGCTGAGCTATACTTGTGAGGACACTGTATTGACTCAGTCATTCAGCGCAGCCTTTCCCTACCTTAACCAGATTATGCCAAACCCTAATCCCAGCCCTAAATTTATTTTAACTGTAACCATCACTCAACTTCAACCATTCAGCGATAATCTCCTGTGAGGACCACCCAAAATGTCCTCACAACATAGTATGTGGTTTTTCAAGAGACGGTCCCCAAAAGTACAGCTATGAAAGCCCACATAGACACACACATACATAAACACACGCACACACACACACAAAACCTAAAACAAGTATTACATGCAGTAGCTAACGGTTTATAGTCCATTACTTTCAGCAGCGCAAATGTATGATACACAAGGGTCAAGAGCCTGTTCAGCCGAGCGTAGCGTTAGCGCAGTGACAGAACACCAGCTCCCACATCTTCATTAACTGCACCACCAGCTTTGTTTATGAAAACAAAGTACACTTCTGTCCACACGCCCTCGGCAGCTGACAGTGAAAAATAGGACCTGTGCTCAATGCAGCTTTGGAGTACAGCTAAATGAGACCGTAGCATTACTTTAGGCCAGGTTCCACGTTTCAGGTATTAAATATATTCCACCTTACGCACACTGGCACCCCAAGCAAATCCATGTATTTGATGCTCCCAGCTAATCAAGCTTAGCTTTTCGGAGTAATTTCCTGATTTTTGATGAGAGATGTTGCTCTCTAGCACCACGGTGGTTGGATCCAGTATTGGTCATTCAGACCTCATGTTCAATACCAGTCAATGAATTCAGTAAGGCTTTTTCCCACAGGAAAAAAAAACACTGAATATGTTCTTTTTTTGCCAGATATGTCCCAGTGTGCTAACTTTGCTGAGTTAGTGTTTTATTTTGGACAAAAAAAGTTTTGTGGAGGAATCAGGAGAAAGTTAAATGACTGCATCTAACATGCTTATAAGATGACGTGTACTGAATGACTCCTCTGCACAGACTCTGGCTTCAAGTTGTACAACATGTCACCAGAAATCTGCACTTCCAAGTGCGGAAATGTTTTTCACAAAACCTGAGGAAAGTTAGGGAGTGACGTCATGTAGAGTTGGCCAATTTTTTCAAGTCTGAGGTTCCCACACAAGCACACCAAAAAGCTACCCACATAAGCAGATCTTTAAAATCTTAATCAAAGTTTAAATGCGATAGACACCATATACAAACCCAAAACCAGTGAAGTCGGCACGTTATGTAAATCGTAGATCAAAACAGAATACAACGATTTGCAAATCCTTTTCAACTTATATTCAATTGAATACACTGCAAAGACAAGATGTTTAATGTTCAAACTGAGAAACTTTATTTTTTTTGCAAATAATCATTAACCTAGAATTTAAAGGCAGCAACACATCGCAAAAAAGTTGGCACAGGGGCCTTTTTACCACTGTGTTACATCGCCTCTCCTTTTAACGACACTCAGTAAACGTTTGGGAACTGAGGAAACCAATTTTTGAAGCTTTTCAGGTGGAACTCTTTCCCATTCTTGGTTGATGTACAGCTTAAGTTGTTCAACAGTCCGGGGTCTCCGTTGAAGTATTTTACGCTTCATAATGCGCCACACATTTTCAATGGGAGACAGGTCCGGACTACAGGCAGGCCAGTATAGTACCCGCACTCTTTTACTACGGAGCCATGCTGTTGTAACACGTGCAGAATGTGGCTTGGCATTGTCTTGCTGAAATAAGCAGGGGCGTCCATGAAAAAGACTTTGCTTGGATGGCAACATATGTTGCTCCAAAACCTGTAAGTACCTTTCAGCATTAATGGTGCCTTCACATATGTGTAAGTTGCCCATGCCTTGGGCACTAATACACCCCCATACCATCACAGATGCTGGCTTTTGAACTTTGCGCCTATAACAGTCCAGATGGTTTTTTTCCTCTTTGGTCCGGAGTACACGACATCCACAGTTTCCAAAAACAATTTGAAATGTGGACTCGTCAGACCACAGAACACTTTTCCACTTTGCATCAGTCCATCTTGGATGAGCTTGGGCCCAGCGAAGCCGGCGGCGTTTCTGTGTGCTGTTGATAAATGGCTTTCACTTTGCATTGTAGAGTTTTAACTTGCACTTGCAGATGTAGCGATGAACAGTAGTTACTGACAGTGGTTTTCTGAAGTGTTCCTGAGCCCATGTGGTGATGTCCTTTACACACTGATGTCGGTTTTTGATGCAGTACCGCCTGAGGGATCGAAGGTCACGGGCATTCAATGTTGGTTTTCAGCCTTGTCGTTTACGTGCAGTGATTTCCCCAGATTCTCTGAACCTTTTGACAATATTACGGACCGTAGATGATGAAATCCCTAAATTTCTTGCAATAGCTCGTTGAGGAATGTTGTTTTTAAACTGTTCGACAATCAGCTCACGCATTTGTTCACTAAGCGGTGACCCTCGCCCCATCATTGTTTGTGAATGACTGAGCATTTCAGGGAAGCTGCTTTTATACCCAATCATGACACCCACCTGTTCCCAATTAGCCCGTACACCTGTGGGATGTTCCAAATAAGTGTTTGATGAGCATTCCTCAACTCTCTCAGTCTTTTTTGCCACTTGTGCCAGCTTTTTTGAAACATGTTGCGGGCATCAAATTCCAAATGAGCAAATATTTGCAAAAAATTACAAAGTTTACCTGTTCGAACATTAAGTAACTTGTCTTTGCAGTGTATTCAGTTGAATATAGGTTGAAAAGGATTTGCAAATCATTGTATTCTGTTTTTATTTATGATTTACACAACGTGCCAACTTCACTGGTTTTGGGTTTTGTATAACAACATAAAGCCGCACATTTCATGTTTTTTTTTTTTTGTTCTTCTGGTGTGTGGAGAGCCCACTCACTTAATAATTTGGACCCCACAATACCTGATATCAGATTGTACATATTGAACAAGTTTCATACTTCCGACTTGAAATCAGTGCTGCCGTGATGGGCATCTGAACTGATCTGGTGACGTCAAATACACTCTTACCAGACCGCAGGAGAACTCGGTAAGATTATCTGTAGAGCCATTTCAAAAAAATTTAGGGCTTTGCTTGAGGCTGTCAGAAAAAAGGAGTCAGGCCCAAAATTGGCTGCATTATCCTTTCAGGCTTAATACAACGAATCAAGCTGGAACACCTCAATCAACTGGATCCGGTTGGAGAGAATAGCCGTGCGGTTCAGGAACCAGCACTTCAGGCTTTCTGACAGCATTTTATCTTACAGAGCCTGTGCGGTGCGTCTGACGAAATCTCTGGCAATGCAGGGGTGATGGATCATGACCAGCTTAGATAGCTCCAGGGAAGAGGAAGCTTTGGGGAATTGCAGCATATCCACCACCACCTCCGCAACATGAACTTCATACACAGCAAACACCCATAACCATAACCCACTGTCCAATCCTGTTCCCTAAACCTCGTTTCCACCCTCCGTTTGAGAGAGATATGCTAAGTTCTGCGAGGGAGGACAAGCCCCCGACATTCCACCAGCAAAAATTCTAAGCTACTCCAGCAGAATAAGCTCAGTGACCTTATTTGCACTCTCAGAAACTTCATTCCAATTTCATTTTTCCCCCTCTATCCGTCTCTCATTGTCTTTTTGACAGCCACCCCTCTGTTGAATTCTTTTCCATGGAGATTCTGGGCTCTGAACCCAAAGGAAAACCTCCTGCCCCACTCCTCTCTCACACAGTACTGCTCCACAGCAGATGAGCATCCTAATGGTGATTCAGCTCTGAAGTGTATGGGCAGAAAGGGCCCGTCTCTTGCAGGAATACAGCAGACCGCCCCCCCCCCCCAAGCACATAACTGCAAAGAGCTTGAGAAAGAAGAGACTCCACATCAGGCTCCAGCTTGTTCACAGAAGATGTCTCCCAGTTCCGTAATGCCGTGCAGATAGCCGGGGGAATTCACGGCTCAACCCAAAAGTGTTGCAATTGACAAATCAGTTGTCTGAAAAATGGTTTTAGCCCCCCAAAAAAGAATTCTGAACATGGTGAAAATGAAATGAGCTTCAAATGAAAATAAAAATGCATTTGGGCCACAAAGATATCGACTGGGATAGGCATCTCTTCCTGAAGCAAACTGCTGGTAGACAGAGACAGGCAATAGTGTCTCTTCACCTAATTACTGAGATGGCAGAGCTTAGCTCTCAACTAGAGATGTCTACTGAGTTAACGCTCAGGTGTGACAGGCTGTAGGCAGCCACAGGCTCCTCTGTGAGTGTGTGTACACCTGCATGTGTGTATGTGTGTGTGCTTAACTCAAGTCATAGGAGCAGCACAATGAGCTGAACATGTTTGAAGGAAAATGGCTTTTCTAATGCAAACATTATTACAAATCTATTTTCAATATTTTTTTCACTCAACTTCCTTGATTGAAAACTGACTGCACAGAGTTCTCGAACGGCTAATGGCGTGGTCTCACACTGAGCCTGCCAATCAAAGGCTATCTTACACAAGCGATGCGCTAGCACGCGGCCTCAGAAGTACTAACTACAGCCAGAACATGTTTCATAACCCTGTCACCACTAGGAACGGCTGTGCCTGCAAGGGATGTCTAGGCTGAGGAGAAAAGGTGTAAAGGGGGCAGGTAACGTGAGATTCACCTGCGTTCTGAGTATTAGTAAGTTTAAACAGACAGTACTGATAGAGATGCTCTCCTCCAGAAGAAATTCTGGTCCCTGCTATCAATTTTACGAACAACAGAGTCCAGCTACAATTAATACAATGGCAGATGCAAACAAAATACTACAAATCAAAATAAAATGTTACATATAACACAGTATAAAAGTTTTGCCCCTGTAAATGGATTGGTAAACCGTCCGAGGTGTTTCCTGCCTCATCCTCAGGATGCTGGGATAGGCTCCAGCTCCCTTGTAACCCCATCCAGGAGGGCCGGTTCGATAATGGATAGATAAAGTATATTTTAACTACAGTGTGCATCATTACAAAGCAGTACTAATCCGCACAATCCGAATCCTGTCTGCTGTAGCGTTTTCAGGAGTCACAGTCAATACAGGTGCTTGCGATAACCGCAGGCCAAGCTATGCAGTCACAAATTTGCAGTGCGGTCCTTTGTAGCAGAACAAGGCTAGGCTATGTCATTATGAGACTGTAACAGTAAGTGTTAGCTTGCAGCAGCAGTAGTAGTAGCACAGTGCTGGTTTAACCCTCAAGAGATCCCCTAGTACAGTCAGAAGGCTGGCCCACTCACCTTCCTGAGTCAAATAAATAAATGTCTTTGCCCTGAGAGCGCTTTAAGTGGGGCGAAGCCAAACAGGAATCCTTGGGATGTAACTGCATTAGCTTCTCCCAGCACAGTGCAAAGGGTTATATGATCCCACCAGCAGATAATAACTCAGCCATAGCTGCATACACCTGAAAACCCCACAGCAATACAATAACCAAGAAATTAGAGTGGCTGAACCTGTGAGCTTAATATGATGACCATTAAGGGTGTCAAAAAAGCGACTTGGGGCTATATAACACAATGATTTAATTGCTTGTTTCTAAGTTTAAACTGGTGTAGGGCAGTATCATCCTACAAGTCAGAGTCGCAAAAGAACACCAGTTTGCAGCACCCATTTAGGCCGCAAGCGGGAAAAAGAGAAAATAAACAAATCCAGGGGCCAAGGCTGCTCCGCTGAATGAATTATCTGAATAAAATCATCCAAGAACAAAGAGGCCAAAAGGGCAAAACAGTTTCCTGGCAGAATCTGCCTTCTCAAAACAAAGCAATAAATGCACATCGTCAAAACCATTACATAAGGGCGTACTGGTGCTACTCTTAGTTTGTTTCTGACACAAACTGCATTATGTTACTGGCCTTGGATTTGGCACAGGTTATATAAACCGGCTGAGACCACCCTGCCTTTTTACAATGGACCAATCAGCAACCTCAGGCGTAAATGCAAAAGTACTTAAAACTATGTTAGTGATGCTAACAATGGGGGATAAAATAGGATGTAGTAATTGTTTCGTGGACAAGAGCTTGATATGTTTGTGTTTCTGCCAGCAGCAGTGATTTGTGTGCATGGTTGGTGAGAGACTGCTAATTTGCCCCTGCATAGAAGACAACATTCGAATAAACATATTTTAAAATGTGGTCATCCAAGCTGGCAGTAACGAGTCTAAAGACTAAAGTCTAAAGTGTGACCGTGCTACAGAGGTGCACATTCCAGCGGTCAGAGACAAGTCCGACCACGTTTTACTTCCACCCTCGAGCTCAGCCAGCAGATTTCATCAATCAGTTCCATCTCCCGGCCAATGGGTTGTCCTCATTGGCTGATCAAGGGGGTTGGACTAAAGTACTGTGGGGACTCCTATTTTGTGAACCTGGATTGTGCACCTCAGCTGTGCTCAAGCCAGAGCCGGTATAGAGAAGAAACAATCCATTTTAGGCATTTTCAATAAAAACAAGATGTGTTTGTGAAACACTGATGCCCCCGTACATAACATGCACATGCTAAACATTAAAGGCCTATCATGAGTCAATGAAAGGTTAAAGGTCAAGGCCACAAGGTCAACATTCATACCTCATCAGAATGGCCTTATCCTAAGGAATACATATGCCAGGTATCAAATGCCTATTACTAGCTAATGGAAAGTTATGGCCCATGTTAAAGTTTTTGTCACCAAACGTCATGCTCCAAGGTCAAGGTCACAAGGTCAAAAGTCATGACCCCATCTGAAATGCCTTCTCACAAGCAATGCATATGCCAAGTATCAAAGTCCTAGCATGAGCCGATCAAAAGTTATAGCCATGGCAAAGTGCGGACAGACAGACGGACGAACGGACAGACGGACAGGCGAAAAACTATATGCCCCCGAAACATTTACAGGGGAATAAAAAATAAATAAATTCCATCGTACAACAGATGCCAGTTAAATCACATATCCAGGCTCTTCCCCATAAAAGCCAATCACCTTCTTTACACAGGTGAACCTGGAAACATATCTGGAACCTGGAAACATATAAGTGGGATGAGCTCATTGAGTGAACATCATTCAGTTCAGCGTGAGGAGCTGACAGCATCACGTAACAGCACGCAGTAAAGAAAATAGGTGCCGTGAAACCTTGCTAATGCTTAGTAGAAGTACAACCTGTGAGGGAAAATACATATGTTTTAAATATTATTTTTGGGCAAAGTCACACATTTTTAAGTGGTTTTTAAGTGGTCAGATTTAACTGATGATTCCATACATTAAGCTTTTATGTCCCAGTGACCATTGAAAGTGAAGTGGCTCTCTCTCCATTCATTTCTATAGGGACCTGGTCTCATCAGCCCGGAACTAGAAAGGCACTCAGAGAGCGCAGACCTCCGCCAGGGGGCAGCAAAACCCAAAAGCATGGCGATTGGAACTCCAGCCCATTGGAAAGACTTGAAATCTTTAACTTTGCCATATATCTCAGCTGTACTTTGGCCTAGATATGCCAAAATGTAATCACCTATTCCTCGACTTAATACCCACCTTCTCTGAAAATTTCATCAAAATTGGTGCATTGCTTTTTGAGTCATCTTGCTAACAAACAAACAAACAAACAAACAGACAAATGCTGCCTAAAACATAACCTCCTTGGTGGTGGTAGTAACTGCCCCGGGCGTTACCAAGACTGCCACTGAGTGGTAAGACTTGCCTACAGAGACTTTGCTCAAGTTTTTTAAATATAAAAGGGAAGGAAATTAAACAGACTGAACCCATGTGAGGCAGAAGAAATGCCAGCACTCTCAGCAGACATGCAGCACAATGCAGAACATATTAACTGTTCCGTATAGTGCTGTATAACAGTAGTTCGAAGCGTGTGTGCATGGGTAACCATAAGTGTGTATACATAGTTTGTGCATGCTTAAGGCAAATGTCCTTAGACAATTATCATGTTTTCCAAAGAGCATCTGATTGGGTCTGAATGCGCACAGGCAGAAAACAAGCACATCTGGCAACCTCCAAACACAATTACCAACTCATTGCTGGGAAGGCCCTGTGATGACTGCTGACATCTGCAGCACCCTGCCAAGGCACTCAGGCCCTTACTCTGCATCACTGAGAGAACACACTCTTCCTGCTTATATTTTCTTTCCTCAATATGCTTTCCTTTGTTTAATCTCATCCTATCCTCGCCCTTCCTTTACCTCTTTCCCATTTTTCCCTTCTCTCTCTCCTTCTCCTGCCCCCTCTCCTTTGCCCTCTCTTCACTCTTCTCATTCCTATTAAAGATCCATCAGCATGTCGTATCCGTGAGAACTACCCCACAGATCATAATTGTACACACAGTTGCTCACATACAAATGGAGGCAACACATATACACGTTATACATATATGCACACACACACACACACACACACACACACACACACACAAACACAAAACACTGACACTAAACGCACACACATATGCATGCAATGTACAACAATGACGATTTCATAGATCACACATACATCCACTGAAACAGATAAATATAATATTTGCATGTACACTAACACACACACACACACACACACGCGCGCACACACACACACACACACACACACACACACAAAACACTGACACTAAACGCACACACATATGCATGCAATGTACAACAATGACGATTTAATAGATCACACATACATCAACTGAAACAGATACATATAATATTTGCATGTACACTAACACACACACATAAACACACACACACACACACACACACACTTAAAGCATTACAACATAAATTAGCAAGTGTGGATGGAAAGATTTGGTGTGCCTCAAGGGTATGTTCTCAGGCCACTGCTGACAGCACGCATCTGCACTGCTGCTGTCCCCTGTCCTCACCTGACATCAATTTCCTCTGGTTTCCCCAGATACCGTAGTAACACATCCATATCCGTGTCAGATACATAAAACCCATCTCATCATCCCCCGCATTCTAACCTGACAGCAGCGATGTGCCTCCCATATGCCCAGGTCAACACTTTAACAGGACTTCACAAAGAGACCCAATCAAGTCCAGGAGACCATTCAGAGCAGCATTTTCTGCTGTTCTAGGCATAACATATTCTACCTGACTGCATTTCACAAACTCCCAGTATGTTAGCAGAACGAAAGTACAGCCGAAAAAGAAAATGCAAACTCTCCACTCTTGAGGCAGCTGATTATGGATTCAGCGACTGGAGGCGGCTCGGTCGTGGACAAAGCCAAGATGATTCTGAGTAATCAGCAGATAGTCTAACTCCACTCTTCACTGCTCCATTCCTTTAATTGCACTGGCATTCAGCTCTGTCCATGCTGGAGGACCACAAGTGAAAAAACCCACCACATACCCCCGCATTAATCATTAAGAGCAGCACGGAATAAATCATCTGATTCTGGCCCTGATTCAGGGGATCCCAAAAAATATTCCATAGCCTTAAATAGGTTAATTTGCTGGTTTTAAAATCAAAAATCTATGTCTATGTTTATTCCTGTCGGGCCAGTCATCTATCCAAACAAATAAAAAACTCAGTGTGAACGAGACCGCACTGTGTATAAAAAAGAAGGTTTCGGCTTCAAAGGGAAACTACAAGTTGTTAAAATCTCGTCACGAACACCTTTCCCACTGAGGCATGAGAAACCCAGCTGAATGCAATCCGAGTTCGGCATTCAGACGAAATTTCACGGTGACATCAGAGGGGGAAAAAATGCGGCAGCGTGAGAGGCTTAACCTTTACGGACTGTCGAGAGCACTTTTAGCGCTTCTGTAATGAAGCCAGACCGAAAGGACCTGACTCTGCAGTAAATCGGCTGGAGAGAACAGCTGTACAGACACCGTGACTGTACTCCTGCACTCTTGCAGTGCGCTACACAGAAGATAAACTCTTATTTGAAGGGGGCTGTGAAATTAACAAAATTAAAAAAAAAAAAAAAACATCTAAGCGTTTAAATTCTGTAATGCTCTACCACAGTGGGTCATATGGGCCTTGAGATTGGACCATGAACAGCGTAAAGACTTTAGAAATGCCTTAAAACATTTGGGTAATGTTCCCCTCAGCTCGGGAAGAAAAAGCTCTTGTTAAACTAAGCACCGGTAAATAAGCCTTCCAGTATCACGAAAAACAGCTCAGCATAATCCCTAATCCATTAACATGAAAGAGAGACCGAATGTCTTTATTGACAAAGGCGAGACTCCCCACACACCTGGGTACACTTATCCATTGCTTACACTCAGTACTTCTGGTGCAATGGGAAAAAACAGCAAAATCTTTACAGCAAAATTGAGCTATAATGCTATGTTTGGCTATGTGACAGGGCAGTGACTGTTCTGTTCCCTTCCCGAATAAACAAGGGCTGGGAGAAACCGCTGTTCTCAGGCTGCATCTGTGTGTGTGAACTGGGACCCACGCCCCTTTTAGATTTCCTTATTCCCTAATCTATGCCTTATTTTATGCCTATTTATTGGTGAGTACTACTCTTGGAGACACACCATTAATCAGCAAGATGGTCAGAAATGATTCACTGGGTTTGTAAATGACTGTTAACCTGCTTCTTTTGACTCCAAAATCAGAAAAAGTGTTCTTTTTTCCCCCAGAACATCACTGGGAACATATCCAGTGCAGAGACATTAAGTTACACAATACAAACTCAGATAATCACTTCAATGTGTTTTCTCTGAGATCAAACTGCATTCATCCATCCCACATCCGTTTCACATCTGCAGCTCCAAGCAAACCACACCTGCGGCTGCGCAGGACTACATTACCCACTAGCCCTCCATAACTCATTCACTCATACAATACAAACTCAGATAATTCCTTCCACTTGCTTCCAATCAGATTAAAATGTACCAAATATTGCTGACATCATTTACAGACCCCCATCCCCAACAAACCACTCCAGGGGCGGTGCAAGACTACATTACCCACAAGCCCCGAGAGTCATTCACTGAAACAATATGCTCAAAAAATAATCATATCTATTTGTTCTAATAAGATTAAACTGTACCAACTATGGCCAGTATCATTTTCAAATATCCAGCTTGTTGCAAACTTCTCTAAGGGCTGGGGAAAGCTATATTACCGAACAATTGAGGAGGTCAATAGCTTATATCATAGCCAAAACTGTTAGCCTCCTGCCCCCAAATTGGAGACGTTGTTCAGGTCCTATAATTTATCCTATTCCAGGCTTTCAATTTCAGTCCATCACACATTTTTTATGAATGCGCTGCACAGGGAATCCTGACAACATGAGAGACTGCCATCCATTTAATTGTTAATTGCTCTTGATTGCTGATTACAGTATCATCAGTGGCACTGAACTAGAATAAATATGTTCAAACCATGGAAATGGTGTCTTGTCCATTTAACTGGATTCTTCATAGTTTATTGCTGAAGGCCTCTTTGCTGCATAAGTTACTTAGTAAAAAAACACTACATCTTATGCAATAACCTTGGGAAGCTAGCTAGCAACCCAAAAACTACCGCCTATTACATTTTCAAACAGGCTTTAGTGAACTGTTTTTCATTGGTAAACAGTAAGAAATGGTTGTCCCTTTTCAAATGTCAACATATTTGAAGTTTATGTAATTGCAACTGCACCACATCTATTTTGTAGAAAAAAATATTTATATCAAGTTGAACTGACAACACAAAACACACTGAAAAAGCACTACACTACATAGAGTACATTAGATTAGGTACAATGGAATCTGTGAGTTTCCATAGGGCCCAACTCCAATAAATTAGAGGTCTGCATACATTACAGAAAAAAGGGAAACTTTCTTGTAATTTCAGTCAAAAGTATCCCAATGACACTCTATGGTAAATAAATAAAACAAAAATATATGGGTCATAACATATGGGCAAAAAATATATCATTGTTTCCTCTTCTTGAAAAAGAGTGTTCCTTGGAGTTGGGCCCTTTGGAAACTCAAGGATTCATTTCATCAACACAGTTATAAACAGTAGCGCTTAGACAAGATGGTACAAGTCAACTGTAGAATTGCATAATAAACAGAGAATCAAACAAACGAGGGAGTAAAACAATTTGCTAGCAATTGCGACTGGGCAAAAAATTAATTTGAACATGTGTCAATGCATCATCAATAAGGAATAACAGTAAAAGGAAAGTATTTTTTATAAAAAGAATTTTCTGCAGTGCATACACAATGTAGCACATTCACCATTGAACAAATAGTTGCACTTTGCACTTTGTAAACCATCCGAAGTACCAGAAAAAAATGATGAATGTTTCATGAGGCACCCACAGGGGGAGAAAATTGCAAACAACTGCACTACCAGAGAAAGAGAGACAAAGCACACTGTGTGGTTCTTACATATGAGAACTGTGTAATATGCATAATATTCCGTGCCAGAGGTTTCATGCAAATCGAGCTCAATACAGGGTGGGTCTCATATACAAATGTGATCGCTAATCACTGCTAGCTGCAAGCATGGATCAGGCCTACCAAAGAAAACGTAGCCTCAGCACACTAAAACTTTGAAATGCACACATTAATCGCGGAAATAGCAACAGAAAAATTAAACCCTGCTACCAAAACTGTAAAAACAGCAACATAAACTGTTGACTCGGTAGCATAAGACTATGAAACTGCAACATTTTCTATTGCATCTGTCTTTGCCATTTACTGCTCTTGTGCGTACAGGCCCAGGCTTCATTCAGAGATGGCGGAATCAGACATGTCGCCTTCGGTTGCTAAGTAAAACTTCCAAATATGACGTTATTGTTAATGCAAATGTATAAGAATGAATTGTAAGACGTAGCTGTTACATCCACATTCTCGTAAATTCACTTATTTTAGCATGTCACCAAAAAGTCGCCAGATTTAGCGAGAAAGTTGCCAAGTTGGCAACACTAAGACTAACGTTATAGCGAAATCGACAGTGCACATTTCATCTTTAATTTTCGGTGGTGACATGCTGAGATAAGTGAATTTACGAGAATGTCGATGTAACAGCTACGTCTTACAATTCATTGTTATACATTTGCATTAACAATAAGGTCATATTTGGACGTTTTACTTACCAACCGAAGGAGACACGCCTGATTCCGCCATCTCTGAATGAAGCCTGGGCCTGTACGCGCAAGCGCAGTAAATGGCAAAGACGGACGTGAAAATGTTGCAATTTCATAGTCTTTCGTTACCGAGTCAACAGTTTATGTCGCTGTTTTTACAGTTTCGGTAGCAGGGTTTAATTTTTTGTTGCTATTTCCGCGACTAATGTGTGCATTTCAAAGTATTCGTGTGCTGAGGCTACATTTTCTTTGGTAAGCCTGTGGATGTTGCCATCTCTCTGTGGCGCTCAGGCACTGAACCACAGTCATGTAAGCCTAGGAACATTCCTGTGGTCTGTGGATTAATTTTAAATGGCCAGTTCTGATGAACTGAAATAACTGCTTTCAAGAAATGCTTGTGAGGTCAATTTTCTGATCATTGAATCAATTTTCGTTCTTGACTCATAGGTTCCTTTGTCAGACAATATTATCACATCACTGTGATTTTTAATGGCATATTAAACTGACTCCCTTGCAAAGCAACATGCAAGATTCTGATGAATATTATTGAAACTACTTATCTTGGAAAAAAAAGTGTGAACAATTTAAAAACAGCTTGAACAGTAAAAAGACCTTGGTAAAGAAAGTAATGCTCTGACAATCAATCTAATACTGTCGAGGAGGTTAAACTTCGCCAAATAAAATGCAGGCAGATCTAATGACTGAAATGTTGCTTGGCAGAGTCATTCTGTGCTTGCGAATGGCTCTCGCCTAATATTTGGAGCGTCTGCAACAGTTCCCTGATTCGCATCGATACTTCAGCAGTCATTAATACAGCAAAGACACTGTCAGCAGCGATTAGGAAATAAACAGCCAGAACTGCACTTAGTGTTGTTTCTTTTTTTTTCGGCGAATGTAACGCCAAGTCTGGAAATGTTTGGCAGCGGATATGCAGGAGGATATTTCACACATGCACTCGGCCCAGTTGGACAGCATTACCACTGTCAGCAAGTTCTCTACTGTCATGCAAACAGCCAGCCAAGCGCCGCTGATTGCTTCTCCCTTAAGAGTGTTGCCCACGTACCAACAGCCAGCACATCCAAATCGCTGTCGCTACCCTCTCGAATGCTGACTGAGGGAAAATAATAATCATTTCCTCCAATAAAAATTTTTGCAAAGAACCAAAATGGCATCCCACCCAAGCCTAATCAGTGATAGTCGTGGCCCATTGCACGAATCACGCCGTGAATCAAAATGTCTTGGTCGGCATAATTTTCCCTCGCTGTAAGACAGCCATCTGTCACGTCTGAAAAAAGGAGGGCTGCGATGCAAATAAATATTTCAAGTGCAGAAATATCTGTGGGAACGTCATTGACGCGAGAGTCAAAATGAGATGCCGCGACTTTGATGCTGGCATCATTTTTATGTTTAATATGGCCTGTTATCATACAAATCCTGTCTCAGCCAGGGCTGACTGCTTTTGTTGTCAAACACAGAGATGTCATTTCAGAGACTATGATATAGCGTCTGCTTTTTGTAGCAACCATTACATTGTTTGTCCAACCTTGCCATCACAAAACATTACCTTATATTCCACATCTGTGTTGTTCTTTTGAAATATTAAAAAACAGCCTAAATCCTGCACTCACCTCCAATACCAGAGAGTGGGGCTTTCGCCTCCCCTCTGCTTATCGGATTTAAACACAATTCACTAAAACAGTGGATATCAATTCAAATTAGACCACAAATCAGACCTAAGATAGACAAATATGTGCAGTTTAGTCACAAATTTTGACCCACTTACTTTGTGTTTCAGTGATCAAGGATAGATTCTTCAGTCAAAAATCTGACTTCACGACAAAGCAATTTGTGGATTCATTCAGCATAAAGTGAAGAGGAGGTATGTAATAAGGTCAAATTAGCCAGCAGCTGTTTAAGAAAGAATTTCAGTGCAGCCTCTGAACTATGGTATTGTAGAAGTATGAGAATTAAAAAGGTTTTCAAAAGATACAGGTGCCCTAAAGGGACCATACTGTGCTTTGTAAGGTTTTTCCATTACTTTAGCGAGTCATATAGCTTTTCTTTGCATGTAAAATGTCTGCAAAGTAACAAACGTCCATGGCAAAGGTAGTTATTCTCTCCAACAGAAAACACAGCTCCTGATCTGCCCGAAACACCAGTCCAGCCTTTTCTTCCGTAACTTCTCTACATCACATTGTAACACGTTGGCATAAAGCCCAACTAGCGGCTAGTCTGGCGCCCCTTTGAAACAGAGCTAAGTATAGCGGAAGTGGGAAAGAGTTGATCAGTGCATTTGGCCATGTCAAGAAGACGCCACTCTCTTTAGTGTGATGGCAGATTCCCTTTGTGTTGATTTCAAAGGCGAGGAAAAGCAAAGAATCAGTTGTTAAAATGGATTTTTACTATCATTCTTCAGAAGTTCAGCCGCAACCTTTAATTGTGCTCTCATCATATAAAGGACCGCCTCTTGAACCAGGCAGTTTGCCAATCAAGAAAGAGTGGGGTATATGGGAGGGGCCCATAAAGAGACAGGAGCTAAAACAACCTCTTCCAGGCCGAGTGAGTCTGAGGCGCTGCACACACAGCCTGTACAGCTAAAACTTGGTGCCTTTTGACAATGAAAACATGCAGGAGTTTGTAAATAGAATACAAAAATGAAAATATTAACCTGGGAAATGTGCATACTATGGCCTATAACACCCACACTGCTCCTTAGGGGGTCTGACTCTTGATTGGTTGTATCAACTAAGTCGCTTTAGATAAAAGTGACTACTATATAACGCTAATGTAATGTAATATATCCACGTTTCTCTGTAAAATTAATCTATACCTAATTCGTCAGTGACGAAAAGCCTCATCCTTTATGTCATGTGTCCTGCTGGATTATGAATGCTGCCTAACATAAATTCTGTTGGAAATTATGCGCATAATAACCGGAGAGCAGGATAATGATTGATGAGCAAAACTGATCGTTCAGCCTGATCCTTATAAATCCGTCCGCCTGGGCGTGAGCATTCACGCGTGCATGCAAGTGTGTCACTTTGTGAAGCTGTTTTTGAAATTACGTGCCTTTTTAAATTTGCATCTGTAAAAAATAAAGGGGCGTGGCAGGCTCACAAAGGGAGAGTCATTTCACCAATCGGCTTTCAAAGCTTAATAATTCAGTGCATGTCACCGAACTGTGGCTGGCATCCATCGGCAAACTGGCAGTAGACTTCAAAAATGATGGTGATGAAATCTCAAGTAAATCATCAGTGAAAGTGATTTTTGTCCCACACTTTACCTGCAGAAACCCCCCGACCCCACAACCCCCCACTGCGATTCAAGGGAACAGAAATCTGCTTCATCTTGACAGTTCCCTCCTCCTTTCAAAGGTCAAGTCGTTCAGCAACGCATCGCTCCTTTCTCGGATGTCGTCAGCGGTAAACTTCAGCGAAATCTGGATGTGTCATTCTGGCAGGTTTTTGTCCTGTGATTTTTATGCCTTCACTTTTCCATTACAGCAGGCTCTAGCCTTAAAATGTCACAGGAGGGAAAGTAAGCAGTTGCAGATTGAGCTCATCTACATAAGTGCATAAGTACGTTTTGCCAGAGATTTGGCACCGAAGAGGGTTGCTAAGCTCCCTCCATCTGTACACGCCCGGGTACGCACCGAGGTTAACACGAGGCCCCCGCATTTCGCAGATACGCCCGCGAGCATTCAAATCATGCTTCATTCAATCGCGGCGAGAACTCTCGGCGAATCTCTTTAACCAAATGGGATCATTTGATTAGAGTCTAAGTAATACCAAAACCCATCCTATTTGCTTGAAGGCTGGTCTGGATTAACAAGCTAGAACATTCAATTCATCCTGATAATGGCTGCTGTTATCAGACGGAGGCATTTGAGGAACTTGCCAATTTCTCATGACTTTCGTATTTAATTATAATTTTTGCAATTAATCTGAATCCAGTGACCCCAATTGCCTACACAGTTAACAATCTGGAATGTGAAAATCATAATGATCTTTCTTGTTTCTTATTTTCAAAACATACATCTAGTGCACTCTTGCTTACTTGCTACACATATGAAAAGTGAGCATATTGAAGAAACAAATTGGTGTGGGAAGCACTGCGATATCACACATAGTTTATCTATGTTTTTTTTAATGAATGCATACTTGTGCCAGAAAAGTCAGTTTAATCTAGTGTGCAATAACATTGATTCTACTTCATAACCCTACCCTACCATCCTTTTATTCAATCAGGACTCTTTTCTTGTGCTGCATCAATACTGAATACTACAGGTGCAAAATCCGGGTTTTTGAATGTGGAAGTCCACTCCATTATTTTGTTCACCTGAATCTCAGCCAAGCAGAAGAGCAATTAGCGAAATCCGTTTACTCAGTTCATGGGTGGAAGTAATACATGGTAGGGTTAAACCCTTACCCTAACCCTAACTTGTACGTTCTGCCATGATTTCCACTACCCACCACAGAAAAACACTCCTCAACCCTATCAAACCTACTGAAACACACATGGATCCATCAATTGCAGCCTGATGTTCTGAAACTTGGGCCTATTTTAAATTACATTGGAGATCTCAAGGTTTTCAACAAACCTAAATATGTACTGCTGAATTATTTTCCATCTGATGAAATGCTGTGGCCATAAAAAATTGGTGTCCTGGGTTTGAATATTTCTCTCAATATACTGTAAGTGTGATGCAGCTTCAGTAAAGCACCGCAAACAGTAGATACAGAATACTACATGTGACATTGCCTAAAATAGTATGTAAAAAATGCTTTTCTGACTCTGAACCAACTTACATCAAAACTTTAGTGAAAAGTCAAGTTTAAGGGGGTTAAAACTATCCACAGCACAGCACAAAGCAAAATGAAGTGACCCTTGCCATACCATTGTTCCACTGAATCCTGCACTTAGCTAGAATCACTTCAGGATCGCTTCAGAAAGTGTGAAACAACCATAATTTTGTGTGTAGAATTACATGAGCTGTGCTAATTCTTCTTCATGCGCACATCTGTGAAATTGCATATCATTTTAGAAATGGTTTCAGTCCAGTGAAACCATGGAACACGACCATGTCACTGCCTGTACCAATACTCTACAATTCCTGTTTTGCAGCTGCCACTCGGAGATAATTCTGACCTTCACTGAGTAGCGCACATGAATGCTAATGCTACATGAATGCTAATTCTGAGGCCTGACCCCAGAGTGTCACGACAGGCAGGATGTGCTCTAAAATATGCCTTGCATGAAATTAAACTGGAACGGCGGGTGTAAACCGTGTTATGTCTGCCCCTTCGTCACCTTTATTATGCATATAACTAGACTTAAAGAGAACAATTTCTTGTGCGGTTGTTGTGCATGTTCTACTTTCTATGCTAGAAAACTCTAAAAAAGTAACTGCGGAAATATCTCAGCCTGAGGAATTTCTGGTAAAATACAATTTATTTGGGAGAGCAAGACCTCTACGGACAGTACCCTGCACTAGTACTGTAACAATTTATTTGGTACGGCCATTTCAGTCCGATGAATTTGCTTACACACTTGTTGGTCATTTACACACACAGTATATGCAATACCTTCTGTGAGTCCCAGTGTCAAGTGAAATCCTGGCCACTGATGTCGGTATAACGTTAAATGAGGGCACTTATATAATGCATAAACTACCTCACTGACTGCAATCTGATTTAACTCAGACATAAACTTCTCTACTTAACTCAATGGAATTACCCCATTCAATACAGCGTTCCTTTTATTTTTTTCTTTAAAGGGGACATATTGCACCCCTTTCCCAGTATTGTAATTTTAATTTTTGCGGTCTATTAACAAACCTTTGCATGTACTTAATGGTATAATAGTACCTAGTTACAGCCGTACAGGCTGTGTGCGCATCATGTCACCTTCACTCAGCCTGAAACCAGCTGTTTTGGCCATTTGCCCAGTTCAGGAAGCAGTCCTCGATAAAATGAACACAATAAAAGTTTCGGGTTGTACTGCCAAGGAATAATAGCTAAATTAATTTAATCACTAAATCCTCACTGTGACATCCTTTGTAGGTCCATACATGAGGATCTGGCTTTTCCACTGAAGAAAACAGTGTCTTCTCAACATGGCAATACACAATCACCAAATGCTTCCTGGTCTCTGCTCTACCTAGCTTTGCTTCAGGGTGCACCAAACTAGCCAATGGGCATTATGCAAATGTGTTATATTGTGACATAGACAAGTTACAGAAGAAAAGGCTGGATTACAAACAAGGCATTTTTGACAAGCTGTGTTCTCTGTCGGAGAGAATAACTCTGTTTATAATCATCTTTGGACTTTGTAACCGTGTGAACGTTTTACTAGTTAAAAAGCTTTATAACAAGGAAAGGGAGGACCTAAAAAAGCATATTTGGCCCCTATAAGGTCCATGATCAAGGGCCCAGGAGCTGTTTTGATCTTACTGTGGCTGCACTTGGGGTTAAGCCATCAAACTTCTGAATCCCAATCAGACATCCTAACCGTGAGGCTACACGCTTTCCCCAGGCGGGTAAAATGGATCTCACCAGGAGACTTTCCATGTACTCCAGGTGTGGGACAAGTAATGCAACACCCCACAGGGGCATACTGAGTCCGTCACACTGTCTGTTACAGTTATCGTCACCTGTGTTCCCCAAACCAAAAAAAGCATTGTTCCTCACCGCCTAAATGCCAGCTGCCGACCGATATAAACTGCTTTCCAAGTGAACCTTAATCGCGCTCTAAACCCTATCCCTCATTGACAGAACTGGGCAGTAATTGCCTGTTTCACTAAGAGGGCATGACAGTAATGTGAACTCTGAGGCCTGGTGCGCTAAGAAGCCTAGGTAAGAGCTCTCTGCGTTGGGGGAAGATACTATGATATGAGAAAATTTTTCACCTTTGCTATCTAGAGAGAAAGGCACCATATTGAATCCTAAGGACCACTTTCCTCATGGTCTGTGAGCAGGGCCGTCTATCCAACAGTCTCCAATATCCAACTTCACCCAAAGCACAACCATACAGGGTTGACAAAAGTGGCTGCAGTCATCTCAGTTCACTGACGAAGGGTGCCATAGTGCGAGCACCATTGGAGTAAAAACGACTGCGGGGCCCTCAAGTTTAAAGGGGCCAACAAGCTGCTGTAACTTCCAGGAAGATGGGGAGGGCCCCTGAGCAATATTTCTTTCAAGGGCCAAGAATTTCCATCTACCCTGCGTGGCCCCTTTGTGCACCAGCACTCCCCAAACACTAACCACCTCGCCCTTCCTCCCACCCCACAAGATATATCCACTCTATACATGGTTGACAAAACTGGCCACAATCAACTCATCCCACATTACTACAGTGCCACTGAGCCGTTTCAAGCAGTGTGCCCACACTACAAGACAGCAAAGAGAGTCCAGTATCCACCCACAACCCCCCCCAACTTGCTGTGTTGCCGTGAGACACAGTGATAGGCAGGTGAAAGGAACTCAGACCCGCCCCCAGTGCTCATTGCACTTTTAGCCAGCAATTGGACTCGGTAGATTCACACCCTAACTGCAGCAAAGGCTTTTTAAATTACACATGGACTGGAAAGAGGTCAGATGGGCCAGATGTGATTTTAGGCATCTACAGGGGGTTTGGTATGAGATGGTTTTTCCTTTTGTTTTGCAGTTTTTTCTTTCACAGGCAGATTCAGAAATGATACAACACCCTCGATATAATGTCCAGCAGGGACCTAAATGCAAATATATGCAGTGGGATCCATGACATAGGACTCCGCCATGAATACAAACCAGAGGGAAATAATCTCTGCTGCTCTACTGCCGCGGAGTCTGGGTGTGAAGTATGCTCTTCACTGAAGCACTCCTTACACCCCAATTCCCGTCCTCCCACAGCACACACAGGGAGGTCCTGATCTATGACATCATACTTAAAGCCCCCGCCCTCATCTTCCTCTCTGGAAATTAATGTTGAGAGTAACAGGCAGCACGAAGGCACCCTTGTTTGCAAACACCACGCCACCGCCCACGCTATAAATGAAACAGATTCTTGACAAATTCAGAGACAATCATCTCTACTAGGGAGTCCTACTTAGCAGGTAGATCATTTATGGGAATAAACAGCCAATGGAGTGGCCTCAAGGGCAAAATCTGGGCAAATCAGGAGCCAAGGATGACGCTGTGATGAAAGTTGCTTTCACACTATGGACTCGGGCACAGATCCGAGTACACCTGACCCCAAAGTCCAGTTCATTTGCTGACTGTGAACACAAGCGTACCCTGCTCGGGCATGGTATCGGAGACCACTTGGAAGAGGTGGACTCGGGCACAGTTCATCCATACTCATACCAAATGTGAAAGCAACCGTACTCAAGCACGGAAGTGGACTGTTAACGTGACGTCTTTTCGCCTCTTTTGTCATAACAAACATAGGGGCGAAAGGATCTCTCTGGTCAAATGAAAAAATTAAATGCTTGCTCGAAATTTGGGCAGACAAAAACATACAATCACAACTGGATACAACACAGAAATGCAGAGATTTATGGAATAATTAACCAGTATTTACATTTGCCTGATTATTGCAGAACAACACAACAGTGCCGTGACATACTAAAGAAAACACGGCTGCAATATCACAAAGTGCGAAACACGGTGTGAAAGTGAGGCAGCTCAAGTGATGGTTGAAAAAGATAAACTTCCATGACTTCTTCTTTATGTATATTTCTCTATTTAAAAACCACCTAGATGCATACTGCCACCTACTGTATCGGAATTTTGACACGCAGGCCTACTTGCGTACAGAACAACATTAGTCGTGTGAAAGCTGACCAGCGAGGGGAGAGGGGAAGGGGAACAATCGTAATGCGACACGGTACGGAACAATCGTACTTAGTGTTAAAGCGCCCGAAGAGTCCGAAGAGTTAAAAATTGAGCCGGGACAAAGCTTCTCTGAAATCCAGGCTGATCATTCCCCACAGATACGAATATGTAAAGGTTAACAAATTTTTAAGGTCGTGCTAATCTTTCTTCCAGAGAAACAAACACAGAAAGGTTAACAGATTTTAAAATCCGGACTGATCTTTCACTCAGAGAAACGCAGATGAAAAGGTGAACAGATTTTGAAATCCTGACTGATCTTTCATCCAGAGAAACGAATAACGAAAGGTTAACAGATTTTAAGGTCCCGGCTAATCTTTCTCCCGGAGAAATCAAGACGGAAAGGTTAACAGATGTCAGTAATGAGATTACCTTTTCAGATCAAAGGCGACGCTTCTTCGACTGACATATCACGCAGAACAGGATAACATCAAACAATTTTTTCTTTTTTTCAAGCTGAACTGCCTCTTTCTTATTACATGGCGACATACTTTGACACAAACCGCCTCATACAGGTGTAAGCCCATGATGCTAGCAGTCACATCACCAGCATAATCAATGGCAAGCTAGTAAAATGCAGGTGTTTGAATGAACCATATCTAGCCGAGCGACAGTAGACAAACTTGCAGCCGCCGCTGCTGTTCATTGCTTCAACAGAATGGTAAAGCAGTTTCACTGCATTAGACAGCACAGTAAACGGTCGCGGTGTAAATCTGTGTTAATCTGTCACCGAGCAGATCATTGTGATAGCTCCTGCACTCAGGAGATGAACTAGATAGTGTGGAGGCTGCACAAGAGCTTTGTAACACAATCCTGCAGGGACTACAAGGGACATAAAACGCACAAACACACACACGCGCCGCACGCACACATACACACTCACCCCTTGAACTGTACACCCACTATCTCACACATTTACGCCCTCTCACCCCCCCCAAACTGTACACCCCTAACCTCACACATACACCCCCAACCCAACAAACATCACCACCCCACGAATGCACCTGGGAACTATTTCATAATCCCTCAAAATCCTCCCTCCCCCTTTTCTTTTGAAAACTGGTAAAATGCAGAATTACTGCATGGGATCAGGAGGAGTCATAACTTTACCTTAAGGGAGGTACTAAATAGATCATTTAAATTCTATTCAACCAACGAAATGCACGCATCTATGAAACATTACACACTCCTCCAACCTGAGCACCTGCTTCCCCACCCCATCCATCAAAGGTCCTGCAAATAAGCCATACAAGAGCATATACTCAAAAAATTAAATTCATTTTGGGTATTCTCTCCCATCTTCTTTTTAAAAAGTGCTGTTTGTTTTCAAGCTGCGGTAACGGGCTCAAAGGATTTAATCAGCGAGATTCAGATTCAAATGCTGGTAGATAGCTCTACTTATCCATTATTACACAGCTGTTTCTTTGAACTGAAAAGCATAGCGTAGAGCAAACCAATCACAGCTGGTGGGAAACACAGAATCTTGGCGTGGGGCGTAGCAGACATACAGTACATGTTGCACTTGAGGGGGGTGTTACTACAGCAGAGTTATTTTTCTGATGCTTTCATCCAAAGCAGCTTACAGTAGATTAGACAAAACAGGGCTCCACTTCCCTGCAGCAATGCGCAGTGAGGATAAGGGCCTTGCTCAAGGGCCCAACAGCTGCAAGAAATACTGCTACACTGGGGCTCTAACAGTCAACCTTCTGAGTCCCAGGCTAACGGAGGTTTTGATGGGAAAGGGAAAGAGAGCAGTGCCTGAGATTCTGGGAAACTTCATCTCCTAACCCTGAGGTGCTGAGCAGGCCCTGGGGGCTCGGACACACAGCTCTTCAGAAATACAGGCCCTCCTTTGAAGCTGAATCTCTCAGGACGGAGGCAGTGCTGACGGCTGCACAGCAATTAGCTTCGGGGGCTTTGACATATCTGCTATGCTAATGGAGTTGGCATTGTACCACCACAGTGCCCGAGTAAAGCACATTCCCAACACCTCATTAACAGTGAGCTGCCCCTCCCAAATAATTACGGGCTTTGCCAGGTACCAATGCATCCATCCAGGCCTGAAACTGCATTTCGGCCTCTCTGCCCATTAGCGAGGGACAGCAGTGTGAATGTATGATGATTCATACACAGATTGCCAGCACAAGAATGCAGGGCAGTATTTAACAGGATCACTTGCAGCCAAAACTCTTGAAATGCACTTAATGACTTCCAATAAGCTACTCGCTGTACTATCATTTGCATTTATTAGCTCCATGACAATGATTTATTTATGTGCAGGATATTATCAGCCAGGTTTATAAGATTCAGTGGACATTTACATCCAGGCGGGACGGACTCGGGATTCTCCAGCAGCCTCTGCTTCCCCGTGGGGCCCTGTTGCCTGGCTCCCTCAGCCAATCAGACAGCTGATGGAGACGGTGACCTTTTGTAGAGTGCAGCACTGAGGCCAATTCCATCATCAGATTCCAGAGGGAGCTGCAAGTTCCCTGATATATCTTTTTATTCATGGGAATCTGAAAACCAGCTGTCAATCACTGTACTATTCATAAAACGCACCCCGAGTGCCCCTGCCAACACTATCTGCTGTTTTTATTCACTGCAATAACTCACACATACACACAACCACATGCGCGCGCACACGCACACGCACACACACTCTCTCCCAGAATGAATTATACAGCTTATATTCTTTTTATATGACCCCACATACAACCAGATATTGACCAAAGCAACCTCTGCACTTGACTCAGTGATGCTGCCCTAACTGGAAAATTGAACCTAAAACACTGCAATAAAAAGCTTGTCTGCAGAACAGACCTAAAATCTTTAATTTCTCCAGGGAACACCATCTTGTTTCAAGGTACCATTTCTTGACAAGAATGACAAGCAAAATATTCTTATTTGTAGGAGAAATTTTTAAAGTCTAGTCAAAATATCTCACCTCAGTGGCAGTATTTTTGTCTTTTGAAGATAAAATGTAATTAGACCTACACCAAAATTAGACCTGGTTCTAGATCTAGTTAGTTTTAAATACAAAGGTAACACTCATAGTCTTGTTAAGGCTAACTTACTCTTTTGGCCATGAATCTTTGGGCACCAAAATTAATTCACCATGATTCAAAACAGCATGTGCCAAAACACTTGCCACTGAGACAAAGGCTTACTTCTCCCACACACACTACCATCAATCAAGGGGATAAAAATCCCTCACTTACAACCAGAAGTGAACAATCTAAGCTGAGGAAGTAAAAAGTCCTCCTGAGTATTTTTTTCTAACACCAGGATTTGCTCGTAGTGATTTGAAGTAGTGACGTCAGTCGGCTGAGTTTATGTATTACTGAAGGACTGTCTTTCAATATCTGGTCCCTGGATTTTCCCCTTCTGCTCACGATTCAAGGGCTGGTAGCTGACAGTATCAACTTTGTAGCGAGTGAGTTCTGCTTTATTAATGTCCCTGAACCTTTTTTATTGGTGGAAAAATAATGGGACCAAAACTTGACAAATCTACACCAAATTAAATTATAATACTCAATATGGTGTGCTCTAATCCTGTTTTACAGTAATTGCAGTGAAATGACCATATCAGCAATTGTGTGATCTCTGCATCGGCCATTCTGGCTCAGCATTCATTACTCTGTTTCCAGAGCTTGGTGAAAATTTTATTTATTGTAGTTGAGGTAGCAGTGTACCTGTGGAATGGCTACGGTCAACCCCACAGCCAGTATTGTTGTGATATATCACAATATCTGCTATGCCCTACATTTCTCGACCGTCACGTGTGGAAAAAAAAAAGGACAATCAATATCCAGTGTGAACAGCCGCTTGAGGACTGACCGGCCAGAGATCACAGCTGCCAACCAATGACACAGAAAAATTAGTCCTGTGTTCGCAGTGAGGAGCTGTGTGTGTGTGTGGGGGGGAGATGCTAATCGATAATTGAGCTTCAGCAGGGTACAGCGTTAGAGGTCAGGCGCAGACAGTGAGTAGAACAGGGAGCAGATCAGCTGGATTAGCCGGCGCATGCGAAGAGATGAGCAGCAGGGCGAGTAACCGCGAGCAGCTGATCATGGCCGCTGTGGCCGCGCGTGCTGACCAGGGGGGCTTGTGTACTAGAATTCTCCCCCTAATCAGCGATACTGTTCTCATAGAAGGGAAGGGAGGTGGGTGGCAGCTTTATTTAAAAGCTGGGGAGTGTGTGTGTCTGTGTGTGTGAGCATGCATGTGTGTGTGTGTGTGTGTGTGTGTGTGTACCATGGAAGGTGTGGGAAGCAGTAGTGTACTAGCTAAGTAGCAAAGGTCACCAATTAGAGTAGGAGAATATAAAACCAGAAATGAGGAGAGAGAGATAGAGAAACAGAGATTGAAAACGATGGGGGGAGTGAGCAAGATATAATGGAAGATGCATATAGAGAGAAAAGTGAATGCTGGGGGAGAGAGAGAGGATGATAAAGAGAGAGGGATGGAGGTAAACTGAAAGAACGAGAGGGGAGAGAATGAGTGAAAGAAAGCAGAGAAGGAGAGGGTGAGGCAGAGAGGAAGAAATGGTTGGGGGAGACAAACACTGGTGGCGGGAGATAGAGAGGGAACAGGAGAGATGACAGAAGAGAGGAATGCAGAGAATAAGGGAAGAGAACAGCGACAGAAAGGGAGGAGTAAAACAACTCCACTGATACACTGACCCGAGGACAGGGACCACTGCATTTAACAGAACGCAGCTTTCGTTGAAAAAATTACTATCATCGTTACATTTGAATAGTTATTAATGTCTATTACCACCATTTTAACTGTCACCCTCTTCAGCTCCTCAAACCCCACAGACGTTTTCGTCAAATGTGGTTGCTGTATTCAAACCTGTGGAACGTCAGGACTATTTTAAATTCGAATGGAGATCCCGAGGTTACCAACGATCCAAAATGTGTCCTGATAAATTACAGGGAAATGTGTATAAAATTATGTTAAAGATCTAGTTTTTCCATTTGATGTAATGCTGCGGCCACAAAAACATGGTATGCTGAGTTTGAATATTTATCTCAATATAAGTGAGATTTAGCTTAAGTGAAGCACAGCAACCTGCAGATACAGAATATGTAAGTGGCATTGTCCTACAATTTAGAAAAAACAAATGCTTTTTGTTGCTTTGAACCTGTACGACGGGAAATTCAAGAAAGAAAAATAAATCAGTTTAAGGGGTTAATAAACCCCCGCACCCAACCCCACTCCCCTTACTGAAGGTACAAGCACCCTCGCTGTACAAGTATTTCACAGTACTATTACTCATACAATATTGTTCTGTTACCGTGGTGGCAATACTTTGCCAACGAAATGCTAGCGGAAGTTTGAGACAGGCAGAGAGGGACAGGGCTGTAAAGGGGGTGGGGGGGGGGTGGAGTGAAGGAATCAGGTGGGAGAGGGACAAAGAGAGGGAGAGGGGAGGTCCCCAAATGAAGAGATGGAAAGAAAAAAGAAAGAAAGCAAAGAAGACTTTGTGAGAAGCTATTAGCGCGTGAACACTTCCGTAGCGGTCGCTCCGGATAGTGATTTAGACAGAGCCAGACAGCAGCGCTTGTGTGTGTGTGTGTCTGACTGTGTGTGTGTGTGTGTGTGTGTGTGTATGTAGGTGCGTGTGTGCGGGGGGGTGAAGGCCCACTGCAGATGAGAGAGACGGAGGCGTGCTGCTAACTTTTCTATCCTGCTTCTCGCTCTACAACATGAACCCACCGTCCGGGGGTGACCTTCAGAGTGATTCTGACTGGAAAAAGCGGAAAATCAGCAGCTACAGGAGTGAAAAGGCGGAAATTGCTGATGTAAACACGAGACATGCTGTAACTGTTCCTCCGTCAGCGGCCAGATCGACAGAAAACACTAAACGGAAAATATGCTTTAGAGAGACAGAGTTTCCTCTCATCTCTTTTAGAGGAGTGCGCTTTAGGCCCGCAAATTAAGAACAATGCGAACATCTCCCCACTCTAACATCCATCTGCACGCATCAGCGAGCCAAACACATACACACATGCACGCACACATATCTACACAAACACGCATTCACACATATTGAGGGGTCAGATCACAATAGTTATTTGTCCATTTTAGAGGTTTTGAGAAAAATTGATTTTTCGGTTCGCAAGTGTTATATACAATCAGGTATTTCATATCATTTCCATACCAGTCACTTTTATGCTGGTGGTTCAGAAGTAATACTGAGCACAAAGTTTTCACAGGTGTGGTACTGCAACATCATTTGCCAAAAACGGACTTGTCACCTCTGCGCTCCAACAATTGTAGCACTTGATGTGACATAACCCAATGGTGATAGGTTGAAGTTAAGTTTATTTGCAATGGAAGACAGACGATTCTGTGATACAACTCATGCTTATTCATCAAAATATCAATGTTTTATTCATTCAAACAGATTTTCAAGGACACACCACAAAATGAAAATGTGAATTCTGCTAAAAACTAAAGCAGATGGGCATATGGTTTTAGAATTAGCTGATAGAAAACTGTGACAGGGGGTAAAAATCTAAAAATCACAAAATTTGGACATACCACCACTGTGCACCAAACGCTCGGTATCTACACCTACACACAGACACACACACACATACACACACATAGGTAAGTATTTGAGGGGAGCAAAAAAGCATTAATTTTCAAAATAGCATTCCCCCTTCCCCAAACACTAAGGTCAAACTCTAATCTTAAGCCCTTCCCTGATCCTTAGCTTTCCCTAACCTTAACCCAAATCCTAACCATAACCGACTAATTCCCCAAAGCAGGCCTTTTCTTGAAAAATATTAAGGTGTGCAAACATTTGTGCCTGTGAACTTTAATATTCAGCCTTAGGTGCGCATTTTTTTTAATGCAGCTCAAATACTGTTTTAGGCGCGTAATAAAAGTGAAGGTGATATTAAGGTTGAGCATATTTCTGTTTTGATTCTGCCTTGTTGTCATGTTTATGTTCAGGTTCTGTGTTCATGATTTTGTCTTTTTTTCTGTTTGGTTATTGTAATACTCAAGTTTTTAGTTCATTCCATTTCTCAGTTCCATTGCACTTGTCTCCCCTGTCTTGTGATCTAGTTGGTTCAGTCCGCCTTCCCTGTCTGCATGCTCACTGACTTCGGATGATTTAAATGAATTCCGGTGTTTAAAATATTCCTTTGATTCTCGTTTACTTCCTTCGCCTTTCTGTTCTGATCACTAACAAGACTAACATTTGTATTTTGTATCATAGTCTGCTAACACAACTAATCCATGTATGTAGATTACTAACTTACTAACGAGCACTCTAGTTTATTCTGTAAAGTTGCACCGCTACTAATTTAGACTAATTCCCTCTCAGCAATCGCCCTGTTCGACTCCCCACCTCTTGCTAAGCTGTCCCTGTCTTCTCCTGAGTTTCAGCGAGATCTCTCGCACGTGCTTAATTCTTTCCTGCGCTCATTATCTGTGCACGTAGAACTCCTGGACCGGAGCTATTTTAATGTCATAGGCTGTTTGTGTGATTCCCGTTCGTGTTTTGTCTTTCGCCAATTTTCGTGGTCAGGGCTTCCCTCATGTGATTCTCCTGTTGTAATTAGTCTGATTCACAACACCTGATTCCTGTACAGCATGTGATCTTCCCTGTGTGTATTTAAGCAGTCATTTCACTCACAGCTCTTGTCAGAATGTTGATCAATATTTCTTTGTCCAGAGCGCCTCGTATGCCATTGAATATTGTTTCTCTTCTACTGGATTGTCCGACTTTGATTCTTGCCATTGCCCTTGTATTGTTTTTGTCTTTCTGGATTTCAACCCATTTTTGTATGACCACGATTTCTGTGTTTGGATGCCCTGTGTATGACCCTTTCCTTCGTTCATCGACTACGACTTTTTGTCTATGTTTTTGTACCTCTGCTCATTTCTTACTGGTTCTGACCCCTGCCTGTCTAGTCGACACTGTTTTTGGATATCGTAATGTGGCTCGGCAATTCTTGTGTTTTTTGGCTTTGACTCGGACCCCATTAAAGACATACGTTTTTTGGATTTCTGTCTCTCGCGAGTGGTTCCTGAACTGAACCTCACAAATTCATCTAAACTAATATAAGTGACATATTTTATCGTAATTTGCTATCTTTATATGTAAAACTAACCTGGGTAACATCTCTCATTCTTACATTACATCCTTCTTATATAGACACACAAATGTGCCCTGTAATTGTAGCTTAAGATTTGCCCAAACTACAGTTGAGATTAGTAACAGTGATATTGGCTGTGGCGATTTAGATATGGGTGACATGGGCAGTCGCCCAGGACGACATCTTGACAAGGGGCGCCGGCAAGAGCAAATAAAAAACTAAAACAAAACCACGCATTTCCTGCCATCACTTGATTAGATAACATTAGACATGTAGTTTGGGCCTCGCTGAAAAAGGTAAGAGAAACATTTTAATAACTTAACACTTTATTATTTGGATAAGGTCCTAGGTTTACAAAAGGAGAGGTTCGCCCTGGGCGCCATGTTAGCTAGAATCGCCACTGGATATAGGCTTACTTTAGCTGCCATGAAAGTAAAGACAAAAATCATGATCTGAGCAGCATTACGTTTAAGTCACAGATAATCAAAAAACTGGAATGAATATTCAAGTGAAGTTTCGCTTACCCAGCTCAGCAACAACCATGTACTACCACTTGAAGACAGTACTTTGTATTCAGTCTACTTTGTTTTCTCCCCGTGTATGCATGTGTTTTCTCTGCTTTATAAGTGAAAATTAAGATTGAGATGTTATATGTCAGCCATTAGTAATGCGAACTAATTGTTATATATGCCATTTAATTTTAAACTGAATTAAAAGGTGCAACTCCATGACATCGCGAACAACGTGATACTGCAGCTGGCAGGTTTAATGCAAGCATAGCAAGCCAGTATCTTTGAGTGAGTGCGCGATATCTGATGCTCTTGACACTTAAGCCAGTCTGACGCGCCTCAACTATAAGAAAACTAACCCAATAAAGTTTTCCTGTTTGCTTATTTCGTTTTTTTACAGCGGAATTGGATTAAACCGTATTAAACTTTACGTTGCGGGTCATTCACCAGGCATGCAAGGCATTTTGGCACGATTTAATTGACGGCAATTTAGTGACGGCACTTGCAAGTGGCCGAGTTGGGCAAGTTTATTGAACCCAAGTTAAGTTCACTCAGCATTACAGTTTGCAAGTTGCAATTTAAGGCATTATTTGTTCATTTGCCTTTTCCTATTTATTTGCTCACTAATTTCTGAGATCAGTCATATCGTTAATAATAACATAGGGCTCTAATTTCGTAGACCAGGCGCAGGCGCGGTGCAGGCGTGGTGAATGGGGGATGTGCCGCGCCGACGAGGTGTGTCCAGGCGTATGTTGCAAATTTCGTGCCCGGCGTAGCCTGGCGCAAGTACTCCTCTGTCCCGCCTCTGTCCCTCCTTCCAGCGCAAGTTGGCAAAGAGGGCGTGTTTGGGTATAACACAGCCGAGTCAAATATTGCTCATTGGCAAGAGAAACGATGGATAGCGTGTTCCTATTATAACAGCCTGTTGCTGCTTAAATTTTTGGGATTAACATGCATGGACAACAATACAAGATACGTTACACATTTATTTTCAATAAGTGATCTTAACTCAGTACGAGATCATAGCTATCTGGCTGTATTCCTTTCCCCCACTAAAAACAATAAAACTTAAGTGACAAAAATAGTAGCCTAGTATTAAGCCGCTTGCACACTGGACGCGAAACAAATTTTTCGCTCGACAGATTGCGTTGAAAGCAGTGTCTTATGTCCGAAAGTCTGATGGGGTTTTAATATATCTCCGCGTCCGACAGTCTATTATTGTTTTTAATTTTTTCAAATCTACTGACTCTTTTAGATATTAAACGTGAATGTTTTGATAAGAGGGCTCAGTTCTTCAAGATGAGTACCGGAATTTCAATCAATGGTTCTGTTTAAGCTCTGCTCAATAAAGTGAGTCAACATTGGCGCGGGACAATGTACACTGCCTCCGTGTCTGATTTATAACGAAATAAAGAATAAAAAGAAACATTTTAACAACAGAACATCCAACGAACACTGCGATTAATTTATTTGCAGGTCATCTTTTTTGGATGTTCTGTTGGTTGGTGATGTATATGTATTTTTATTCTTTATTCCGTTATAAATCTGTTCTCATATCAATACTTTTATTTTTTGCTGGGTGCCAGACATGGAGTATTTTGCATTTCGCGTCGGACAGTCTTGATCATGCATGCGATAATTTATTCACACTGTCAATGGTCATGGAATTGATTTGCTCTCTGAATGCAAGCACTATTTTATCTCTGCTGTGGAAATAAAGCGTGAATCTGTTCGATCCATCATACTAATTTTCTAAAGAAAGACCGAATAAAGACCGTTGTCGATTTTCAAAGGAAGAAAACAGACAAATAAAAAGACCAAGAAAAGTCGAGAGCTCTTTGAATTAATTGAAATCAGTCGTGCGAAAATTTGTATCGCGTCGAGTGTGAAAGCGGCTTTACCGAGCATAGAACGCAAGCATTATATACGCACTGTCTGATGCCGAGGCAGTTTGTGGTTGGCTGAGAAAGATGTGAAGTCGTTAATTTGCATCATTGATTCAGTTGCGTTGACTAAGGCAGGTCAAGTTTCCATCACGCGTGCCAACCGCCTTTGATCTGACATGAGGACAATCGATATAGATACTACAATTTATGCGCTGAGTCAGATAGTTACATTAAACAGTGGTTGCTGTAATTATTTACTCTATTGAAATGAGCCTGACATTCTGGAAACCTGTCTGTGAAGTATCAGTAACTTTCTGTAAGTAATTTAAAAATCCAACAAATAAATCATTAACAATTAAAAGCAGAAAAGAAAACAAAAATAACTCTGGTTCAACTCAATTCTTTGTTTAATGTTATACTGAGTCAAAAAAGAAACTTCACACATAAATTTGTAAATGTTTTCTTGAAACTTTTAATAAACGAGTTTTTATTATCATTAGGGGTAAATGCGTTGTCAAAGACATCATGACACACATCAACTCCGACCTGCACTGGTACGTAGCACATGTGAGCGTACTTTAAGCTAAAACCATGTTTTCTCGTGTTCCTAGTCACGTGACCATATGAGAGATGTCTAACTGAGCTCAGGTTAGCACTTTAGAGTGACATCTCGGAAAAACAAGTTTTTACAGTTAATTAATTGTTGATTTTCAATGCCAAGGGTGTCAAACATTCAGCGTGAACGTGTCATTGGCATGCTGAATACGGAAACGTCCGTCACTGACATTGCAAGGGTTATGGGATGCAGTCGATGGACTATCCATGATCTTCGGACACGTCTCCAACAAACTGGCACCACAGCTGACCGACCTCGTTCTGGTAGCCCACGTGTGACGTCAAAAGCAGCAGACCGACAAATTGTCTTACGTCATTTGCATTATCAATTTGTCACTGCAACGTCCACTGTGAATGAATTGTTTAGAGGTCGTTTGACTGCCCAAACCATACGTAATTGCCTGTGCACTGCGCTTATTCAAGTTGTAACTTTCCATTTTTACTCTTTGACATTTCTGTTGCATTTCCGGTGGAACTGGTTACATTATGGACATTATTTTTATGATACACCATCTTTAATGAGTACAGAATTAAATAAAATCATTATTTAAAACCTCATTTCTTGTATGTTCAACTTATCGACCTCCAAATGAGTGTGAAGTTTTTATTTTGGCTGAGTATATTTCCACTGTGTGTTTGAGAGCCACTCACGGAGTCCAATAGAATTTTCAACAGCATGATTGCTACAGCAAATAATAAAACATTACTGGGACAAGATGAACCAGGTCTACTAAATAAAACATAACTTACGAAGTGGAATGTTTTATGGTAAGGTCAAATACAAGCAACAGTCAATTGGGTAGTAATACTTCGACCTCTCAAATGCAACAGCAGAATCTGCAAGGGCTCTGAACTGAGTTAAAAAATTTCTAACAATCTAAAAAAAAGGCCGACTGTTAGTCGACCGAGATTTGTTTTAATAGGGGTCAGCCTTAATAATTCATTAATCAAATCACAGCAAAAAGTGCAGTTGAGATGTGAATCAAGTCAACCTGGCCGCAAAATTAGCAGGAATAACATACCAAGTTTCACCAACAAAACAAAACAAAACAAAACAAAAAGGTAATGAAAGCTTTTTTAAGATGTATAAAAAGACGCTTACTTGTGTAACCCTCTCCTTCCCATCTTTTTTGGCAATTTTTACAGGTTTAATGCCCGTTTTATTTCGACATCAATGTTATAACGGTGGAAAGCTGGGCAATATGCGCAGCCTGCTTCGCCATCTTTACTGGTTGAGGCAATGTGCAGTTCCATTGGATGAAGAAGTCACGCATGGCTGGGAATCCACCAAAGAGAAACACTTACTGTATGTCCACAGTGTTACTCGCAAGCCAAGCAAAAGAGTTTAGAAATGTTTACATGGCGCTGAAGTTTGGATAGCTGGGCGCACAAAAATGAAACATTTTTTATGGATGCCTGTGCATTTATTTGAGCAGCTAAAATGCAATTGCGCGCTTATCATAAAAGGGCCTGCCAAATTAAGTCGCTAATCTGGTCAAACAAAGGCGACGGGGGTTTTTTTGGGGGGGGGGGGTTCAGTGTCCCGGGAGCAAAGTAAGGGAAAGTAAAATAAATTCAAACGCTAAATTTAGAGAATATATTCAATGTTACATAATTGTCAAATTAAGTGAATTGTGCAATATACAAAGGAAAAGAGTTCTTTTCAAGGACTGAGGAACTGTCGCCTGGTTTTTCTGTAGCTGATTTCGCAAGGGAACCTAGCAAGCTCTCAACGCCAAGAATATTATCGAATTACCTGGATATCTAACTATAACCCGGCTTGGTTTCATACTGGGTGGCTTCCCTTTCATACAGTCTTCGAGCCAATAAATATTGACATTCACCAGGGTTTTTTAGTCCCCTTTGTTCTCTATCCTGACTGCATTACTGTTGTGATTCACGAAATGAACCAATAGCGAAAACCAGATAAATGCAAAAAGGAGGCTTCATTTCTGAAGGGGGAAACCCCCCCAACAGAGCTGGCAACAGTACAATGTCCGCAATCCAAAAACAAATTCCAATGGGCGTAATCCAGAATCGTAACCAGGGCACGAATCACAAAATCCGTAGTCAGGCAAAAGAGGTCGACACACAAGAATGCGGTACAATACAAGGAATAGGCAAAGCTCGGTAGTCAGGCGGTCCAGTCAGAAAGATAAATCACTATTAATCGAGGCGGAAAAAAAACGTGGCACAGGAAACTAGGAAGAACGATCTGACACTGGAAGTGACTAAACAGACATCTTAAATACACATCCGGGTGAACACATGACCAGGGAGAAACAGGTGCAATCAATGGTACAATCATCGGGAGTGACACATTAGGAATTATCTAATTACATGAATAAGGCAAAAGTCAAAACGCAGACAGGGATCACAAGACAAACCTAAGTACAAAACAACAGCTCCGGTTAAGGAGTACTAAAGTGCAAAGATAAAAGAAAAGGAAAGCACAAAGTACAAGTGGAAATCCACAGAAACTAGCAGCAGAGATAACTAGGGATAGGCAAGGAGGCGGAGATTAGAATTGGGCGACTGCTGAGAGATCGTTAGTCAAATAGTATGTGCAGCTATACAACCCCGAGTGCATGTTAGTAAGTTAGTAAAAATATACAATGTTAATATTGGTTAGTAATGATCAAAAACAACAAACTGTTAGTATGGGTTAGTAGATAGCAAAAGAGAGATGAAGGAAGAACACGAGATAAAGAAAGAAGGTTGAAACCCAGAAACCAATAAATCACCTGAATGAGTGGCACGCAAGACAAGGGATCGTGAGCAAAGACCTACACGAGACAAGACTGGGTAGACAAAGTGCAAAGCAAGGCAAGGCAGAAAAGTAAACATGATCAGGAATCTAGAAAACTAAGGCAATGACTAAGAATAAACCGGATATGAAAAATAATAAAACAGGATAATCTAAAAAACCTAAACACAATACACAATCCAAGAATGGTCAAAAGACAGGCAGTGGTCACTAAACACGAAAATCAATAATCATGGCAAGGCACAAGGCAGAACAGAATCACAGAATCCAAACAATTACAGCATAGACGCATTGCCAAGCTTGAATATTAACGCGAACCAGGGTTTTGGTCTTTTTCGCATTTTATTATTACCAAAGGGCTCTTCTGATTAAACAGATTGTAAATACCCTATCTTTGTATTTTCCTCCGGTTGCTGTGCCTTGATCAACTAATAAAAGTTGAACTGCTTGTTTGAGTGCTAAGGACAGCTTGTTGGGGGAGGTACCGTGTTCAGTTCGCTCACATAGTAAACGACTTGTTTATTTGGTTCGTTTTAATTAAAGGGAACCGGGGCTTTACTCTTTTCCCGGTTGCCCTTGGTTGCATTTGCAGCTAGCTAGCTAGATAAGTACTGTTTGCATTTCTGGCTGGGGATCCGAGATTTAATATTTTGTTAGTAGGGCAGCAGTCACTTGACTCGTCCCTTCGGTTAGGTTCGAATTTAAATGGTACGTTTTACTGACGTGCTCCGCCTCCTCCCTCCTCCAGTTTCTCCTGGGCATTGTAGCCAGTCTGTTTTATCTGGGTTCTCAGCTAAGCCCTGTGATATTTTTAGGTAAGTATATTAATAGTACTGGGACTAGATGAACTCAAGTCGGCTTATTAGGAGTGCTTATTACATATAGAGTTTGCGTCAATTTGGTATTTCATTTCTGTTAACTGAAACTAAGCCCCTGTTAAAAGAGGCTTATAGTCCACTTGCATAGTTTCCCCACGGTTTCTATTGTGACTGCTATGAATAAATTGTGGTTCCTCAGCTTCTGTCTCGGCATTAGTAATTTTCTTTTTATCTAGGGTGAGTGAGGTCATTTGGTAGGGGGTTCAAAATGTGACCAAAACTATGTGACGGTTGCAGGATGATCGCACTTTTGGAAAGAGATTTTCAGGGTGGGACACACACACACCCTTGCATTTCTATCCTTGAGAGGACAATGAATTAACTTCAATTCGTTCTTTCAGCATAACAGCCTCTCCCTAATCTTACCCATAACAAATCCAAACCTAACCCACACCCTTACCCAAATCATAACTGGTCCCAGATCATAATCATAACTCTAACCTTACTCAGAAAATCATAATTTGCCCTTGTTGTTGTGAAAACTAGCCACAATGTCCTCACTTCCTAAGAAAGTCCCACTATGTAGATATGTTGTTCTCCGCTGCTCACGATGTAGCTAGTACAAAAACATGCACGCACACACACACACACACGCGCGCAGATGCGCGCATGCAAAAACACACAAAGACACTGATAGTGAGAGTTAAACGGTTCAATTCTCAGTAGGGGAACTTGCAGTGCCCCCCTGAGCTGTACACTTAACCTGAGCCGCATCAGTACAACATCCAGGGGCAAAAATGGATTACACGTACACACGTCATCTCTTTAAGCCCGTCTGGATGACAGCATCTGCTAAATGCCAGAGGCTCTGTACACTGCGCTCCATCTTTGACTGGTGCAGGTTAGCAGAATAGCAGGGACCACACTGCTCGCGGGCGATGCCATTCACCATACGGCACCGGGCCTGGCATATGGCTATCGCAAAACAAATCTGGATCTACAATTTGTGTTGACAGGCATGCAAAGCTGTCACAGCACAGAACTGGCTGCTTTCGTGTTACAATCTTCCCGAAAAATAAGAGGGTGGGGGTGTTTATATTTTCCAGACTAACAGATCTGTATTTCTGCCAAGCAGAGAAATTGCAAGCAACGGTCTGTAACTCGGAGGAAAATGAGGAATCTGGTCCTGAGTGTATTGGCTCACCCTTCCGACATTTTCAATTTCCGATAAATGACCTGGTTGTTTATATTTACCACAAAGTTACGACTTTCGTTCAGAGAACAATTCATTTTCGCAATGTACCATTCGTAGTCAGATGGATGGTAAAAAGTGGGAGGGAAAAATTGGAATGTTAAAGAATGTCATTTTGGTCAAAAAAACAACTCGTAGATTTGCATACAACCATAACGACAGTGTCAACCTTCCCATCGGCATCTGAATATGACTGTATTCATTAAAGTAAATATAAAGTACGAAACAAACAAACAAAAAAAAATCAGCGGTGTCAGTGACATATTTAAACGTCAACATTCTGAGGGCGAGAGAGAGGCTTTGGCCTAAAAGGACGGACAGCACTGTTTCCATTCAGATCACCTCCCTCTCCAATCTCCTCTAACCACCTTATCTCGAGGACCCGGGGAAGGAAACCAAAGAAAGGCGTCAATCAATTGTACAGCACTGAGTATAAAAAATTGAAGTAATAGCTACAACAGTTGCTGATGTGCATTGACTTAGGAGCACGTTGTATTACATACTTCAATCATCATCTCGTTCTCTGCCTCCCTCTCTATATCACTCTCACGTCTCCTTATCCATCTCTCTCTCTTTCTCTCTCTCCGGGTTGAGAGGTAATAGCAGAGAGCTAATTGCAGTAATTACTCAAGTGGCACTCCAACTGTGGGAGAGAATGACTATAAATAACCCAAGGGCATGTCCAGAGCAGAGACACACTGCGGTTAACCCTAACCTAGTCCTCCAGCTGCGACAAACAATATCCTTTCCACGTTGTTCGGCCCAGAGCAGCTAATTTAATCTGATTCCTGTATGTCAGTCTTCCTTTTGGAATTTCATCCACACCTCGCAAACAAAGGTTTGGGAAAGTCAAACACACCTCGGGCGATTCCAGACGGCACCTTCCCGGCGATGCGAAGCGCGTGGCCATTTCGCCTTCCATAAAACATGACAGAGGCTCTCCATCACCGGCAAAAGCAGGCTGCAATCAGCCCCGGCTGCCCTGATGTGTGCTTTATACCACTATTGATTTATTAATGGGGAGCGAAGCAGGGGCCCCTCTCTGGAGCTCGACGTGACCGAGGAAAGCCGGGCAGTGCGGATATTGAGCGAGAGGCTCAAACCGGGGAGGGGAGGCGAGAGAGTTGAGACCAATCAACACAAACTGCTCAGCCATTCTCTCAATAAAGGCCGGATGAAACGATCGAGATCGACTCGCTTTCAGAGCGTGGTATGCTAGTCCGGCGAGTCGCTTACACTCAATAGCCTTCTCCGCGAGGCTCATTGGCCTGCGTGCATTCGAGTTAAAAACACAAAAAAGGACTAAATACACGTATTACAAAATTTAGCTCTCAAGGAGGGGAAATTGAACTCCCATTCTGATATGAAATTTTTCTGCCAGTTGGAGTGACCTACAGGTTTTCAGGACCATCTATAAATGAAGAATGATTTCCTGAATCAAAAAAAAAAAATCAACATCGTTCTCATTAGGATAGAAATACAGGACGCTGTACATCAGTATGGACAGTATTTAGGCCTTATATTAAGCTGCATTATCAGCGACTCTACAAATATAGAAAACACCTTTAAGAGCAACAGTGAATAGAGAGTGGAGAAACTACCCAACTAACTGGAAAAATAAAACAAATTCTCCCAAGGTTGCTGCAATGCAGGGGCACTGTTTAAAAACTCAACAAAAGCAAGAGTGTGAGAACATCAAGTGTGAGCCAGGAAGCCTCAGAGAGACAGATACACTACAGCCGGGAAAAGACAAGTTTGGGAGCTACTGTATTTCAGAACACAAAAAAGTGCTGACAATGATAGGCTATGGGCCAGGAGAAGCCACCAATCACGTAAGACGTGTGATTGAGCCAATGAAACCTTTTCACGTCTATCAACAGACCTCCATAGGACCCCAATGCCCTCCATGCCCCTCTATAATGGGGTGAAATATGCTCCGCTCTACTGAACATTCCTGCAGTCGCACACGAGACGAGCCCTGAATTGAGGTGAAAATTTCAGGTACTTCAGGACAAAAACAATAGAAATAGAAAAAAAAAAAAGAAAAATAATACCTCGGTTGGCTTCTGCTACATTTAGAACATGACCCTCTTTTGGCCTCAGGGATCTGCAGCCTCCCACTCGAACGGATAATGAAGATGACCGTAACCGGGCACAAAAACATTCTCCCGTCGTTCATTACGCACATCACTCCCGAGCTGGCTCCGCCCCCGCAACTTCAAAGGGCTTCACGGTGACATATCGTGCGTTCTCACTGTCATTTCAATTAAGGATGCGATCGTGACAACACTGGATCAAAGCACCAAACACCAATTCGCATTTCCCATCTGAACAAGTGAGAAGAAAAGTGCTCTGTCTATGTAGAATGAGGTAGGTATGTAATTATTAGAACACAGACACAGTTTTACAGGGCTGCTATTTTAACACTGTGCACTCCATATGGATGCCAAGTACTCAAGCATGGAGAAGTCAGTATTTTACATCCATACAGAGCTAAGTCACACAGGAACTACAGACGCTATACAGACCTCACTGTATTTAAGAGGTGTGCTCTTCTTCTGTGGAAAACCTGACTGGCTACTGCGTATGAAATGAGAGGGGCATTCTAAGAGGGGCTGTAAAGCTACAAGTCTAAGAAGCGAGATGAGAGACTGAAATGAGCAGAATAATATTCACTTACCTGTTTGGTGTCATGGTGGAAATGCACAGGTCCAAGGAAGGACATGGAAAAGAAAAAGAAAAGGATTTCAGTCAATATTTATTAGCACCCTGTCAGTCATTCATTTAACAATGTTTCTGTCTTCCTTTTCAGTCACATAAACAAAAACAGGTATTACATCCATCCATCCATCCATACATTTATCCACCCATCCATTATCTAACCCCTTCATTTCCTGGTCAGTGTCATCGGTTCCCAGCACACAGTAAGGAAAAGGCGGAACACACAGTGAACACCAATTCATCACAGGGCACACACTCGTACAGGATTCTCCTTCAAAGCGAGCTGGAGAAGCAGAAAGGCTACGCGGACAGGCCCAGACTGGATTTAACCCGCAACGATCTTACTTGAGGGCGAAAGAGCAACCCACTGCACCACCACTCTGTCGCACATGCGGTATATTCTTACGAACTGTATACATGTCAGTACACGCATTATTTAAATATATTCATGTGTATAGTAAATGTATATACACAGACTAGAAGCCTACTTACTGGCACAGACACGCATGCAAAATCACAGCTTGACTTCTTATGGATAAACTGATTGACTAAGATGGATTCAACCATTTGATTGTCAAATCCAGCCCAATGTGTCCTGTGTACCATTCCTTACTGTCCTCCTGCCCATAAAAATTCAGGCTAAGAAAAAGAATAGAAACACCACAGGAAGTACAGAAGAGCTGTGCTGCTTTAAACAGTTTGCACAAACACGGGATGGCATAGAAGCATAACTTCTCCCCATACTGGGATGTGAAGATTGCTAATCTCAGTTCTGAGGGAGCAGAGGTTTATAAGGGATTAAGCATCACAGGCTGTTAATCGGAGAGGAGAATGATAGGATTAGCCTCAAGGTCCCAAAAGCACAGCAGGTAGTCAAACCGGAAGAATCTCAAGTAAACGCCGCCTGGAGTTCATAACTTAACATCTCCTACACAAGTGGTAGTAGTAGGTGAATAGGTGTCACTTAAAAAAAATGGTAGCACTCTCGTTTTGGGACAGAACTCTGAAAAATTGCTTCCATTTTACTGCGCTCTTCTGGCAGATGCACTAATTCATTCGGTTTGAATACTAAGGGGACGAGACCCCCTTCTCCACAAGAATTGTGATCCAGTTGCGGGTTCCGGGGTCACGAGACCAAATGACACCACAAAAGAAGCCTTCGAAAAGAGCGGAGGGGAATAAATAATTTCTGGTGAACTCTAACATAAGAATTCTTTATTGTAAAGCATTAGTGATCATGAAACACAACATAAAATCCCCATAGGGACCTCGTTCACTTGAAATCATGCCAGATTATTGGGCGTGTAGCCCAGTCTGTTTTGTAATATTGGCATCGATGGGAGGGAGTTTAAACCCCGCTTTACCCTATCATAAAGTACGGCTCAGCGCTCGGAGGCTAACACTGAGCTCGAGCCAACAACAAAGGCGATGTTACTTAATGACCAGACACCGATCTGGGAAGCAATTATACGCACATTCTAGAGGTCAGCGATAATGAGGGAGACTGATGCTGTAGTGGCCAGCAGCTGGTTATCTGGACAGCCTTCACCAAGGCAGTTCGGCCCTGAGGCCACAGACGGGCCCTTTGTAACGGGAACACAGAGAAGAACCCCAAAAAATAGAATACAGAATCCGCCAAACCCGTTGATGCATATTCGACCCGTCTTTTTTAAACATGGGGGGGGTGGGGGTAGGATCACTTTCCATCCATTTGAAGGGAGGGCTCTAGCGCAGTAGGGTACTCCAAAACCTGGCGACCACAACCACCCAACCCCCACTACCACCCCTACTGACTATGCCAACTACACTCTCTGCTGTGGGTCCGTTTCACAACAGATCCAACGTGGAAACGGTTGTAAATATATAGACACCTCAATTTAAGGTAGCAGTGCACAAACACAAACAACATGCCTCAAATAGAATAGTTTGTTTTGAAATGTCATGAAGGTACAGTAAAATAGAATAAGAGAACAAAAAGATTCTGTTATGTGGCAAGTCGTGTATACACTACTCATCACTATCCCTTGTTGCATAAATACATAATGTACTGGAGTGCTGGAGAAAGATGTATGAGACATTTGCCAACTCTGGTAGGCAGGCATTGTGAACTGCTTATCTGTTACTGGGAGATCATATGATTAGATACCCGTGGATAAAATAAGACTTGTAATTACTTCTCGAGGGAAGTAATTACAGACACCCTGTCTCTTTTTCGTGCTACAATCCGCTGCTTGCCTTTTAGACAACTGTAGATGGTACAGCGCAATTTCGAGCACAGGTATGTACCACATTGTAGTTCAGCTAGTTCTGGATGAAGCTTGCAGCATGGCACAGATCAGCAAGTAGTTCTGGTTGAAGCCTGCAGCACAGCACAATGCTACAAGCTTTGGTTGAAGCCTATAACATAGCACAGCAAAGCTTGTTTTGGTTGAAGCCTGTAGCATAGCACAGTTGAGCTTGTTTTGGTTGAAGCTGTTGAGGATAATATGTCAGTATTACTCTTCGCCAGAATATCAATGATCATAATCAGTAACCAAATTATGTAAGAAATTAATTTCTGCAGTTTTGATTGATATCTGTCCAACTGATTCAGTCAGTAGCCTATCTGCTCAGTGATCAGCCTTATTCAGTAATCATATAGCTATGCATGCTTGCTTCATGTTAGTAGTTTTTATTATAGTAGCACAGCTATATGTATTAAAAATAAGTATAACCAATATTAGATTATAAGAGGGGTGTCATCATTTGGATGCAGTTTTCAGGGCAAGTAGGCTTTGTTTTGGTTTGCCTGCCTTTAGGATGACCTATGTCCCATTTAGAAGTTCTCTTAAACAATTAAGTAGCCTTGAAGAAGTAATTTTGCAAATGATGCCCACCAATGAGAAAAGAGGGGAAAAAAAATAAGAAGCAGACATTACTTTATTGAACCATGGTAGCATGAGAGGACGGTAAAACCAAATTTGGAAGACATTTCCGGTGATGAAGGTACAAATATTGGGCTAGAAAAGTGCAAAAGTTCTTCTTGCAAAAGCTCGGCTTTGAACTGGTTCATATACCTGAATAAATTCAAATATTCGGAAGCGTCAGTCTCTCTCAAATTGTTTGAAGATGGGGGACCTCGAAAATAACATGTCTGAGTGGGAGCCACAATAAAGCCTGTAGCCTGGTGCAGTTAAGCATGTTAGAGAGGTTAGAGGTTAGAAAACAATTGATTTCCTTATCATTTTATTGACCGGGTGGTGGAATTTGCATTTAATTCCATTGATTATTACGCGTGGGTGGAGAAATAAATAATAACGGGTAAATCCTGCAATTCGCAAATTGCATGTTTTTTCATTTGCTGGCGAGTCCACAGGTTTTGCCATTCATATGTGAGTCAGACCCGCCAGATACAGGTCACTTGGGAGCTATGCTGTTGCATAGTGCAGTTAAGCTTGTTTTGGTTGAAGCCTGTGGCATAGCACAGTTAAGCTTGTTTGGGTTGAAGCCTGTTGCATAGGCCAGTGGCATAGTGCAGTTCAGTTTGCGCCGGTTGAAGCCTGTAGCATAGCACGCTACGAATAAGTGGGGCTAGTTCAGGCTAGAAACCCAAATAAAAGCCCACATCCGCAGGCAGCAGCTGAGTCTGCAACTGGTTGAATCCCCATCAACAAGAATTCACAAATCAAAGAGTGACAACACTTTACACTAATATTATGTCTATTTAAGGGCAGTTAAGCTCACTCACCTCGGCAGCTTAATTTGCCACCTCCTCATGTGCAAGCTGAGAATTTTTTTCCGTCGCTGCGCCCACCTGCTTGGTTCCGATCTGTCTGAAACTGGCGGGATTCAGAAGTTCTGCTCCCTGCATAATGCCTGTTGTTGTCTAATATGTTATTACTGCATTCCTGGTAGGCAGCACCTCCAGAGCAGAACCGTCTGCCAAAGTTAATTTCTCGATATCTTCATGCCAATAAATATTCAAGCTAAATGCATTTACCTGACTAAACTAGTTTTGGATGATGCCTGTAGCAATGCAAAGTTCAGCTCATTCTGGTCGAAGCCTGTAACTTAGCACAAAGATGATTGAAGCCTGTAGTGTTGAGCAATAATGGCAGTTCAGGGACAACAATGGTTCCCAACTCCATGTCTGAAAATGCACTGCCCTGTCAGATTTCCCTCCAAGCACAACAAATTACACCTCATTCAACAGCTAGCAATCTCATCGGGCCACTAATTATAAGGATCATGTGGACGAACTAAGGGTTGGAATGGAAAGATATAGTACAGTAAATCCCAGGCACCAGGTTTGAGAAATTCAGTATATTGAATTCTTGCCAGTTTTGGTTGAATCCTACAAAAAGCCCTAATGTACAATGCTGCCTGTCCCACTAGACGTATGTATCACTGTACAATCGTGCTAGTTCTGGTCTGTTGCATGACACAAAAAGTGCTAGTTTCGTCAGTGGCATTGAACATAACATGATGCAGCCAGCTTTGGTTGAGGCCTGTCCTATAGTTAGTTAAAGGGGTAACCAGACATTAGCAGGAGGCTTTTGTGCAATGCTGACCAGGGTTATAGAATACCATCACCTCAAACTAGGCAGTCGGTCACCTAAAGGTCGACATGTATCCCTGGACTCCCTGATGCAATCGCTCCCAACATCGATAGGCTTTGTGACTTTATCACACCCAAGGTCCATGGCAAATATGAAATTAATCTATGAAGAATTGTGACCTGCGGAGCGCTCTCAAGAAATCTCAATGGACACGGTGATGGACATGGTGTGACAATTGCTGATCCAAAGTATCCCCGACTCGTCGTCCGAGGATACAATTGATTGTATTTCTAACAATCGGCGGAATGCAGGATATATTCTGATGTTTTCTGGTTTTCTACAATCTTCATCAGCAGCAAATGGTGTAACCAAAGAAAAATGTAGTCAACATTTATTTTCTGTAAAGATAAAGTTGATCTGAATTCAATCTCTACTGTTGCCAAATGAGATTGTAAATCTAGTAGTAAAGACTTAACAACAATTGACTTTTTAACTCTAGCGCCAGAAGGTTCAACATGCATTTAAAATATTCATAACTGAACAATAAAAAAGATCAATATCTGGCACTTGTGCATTGATTCCTTTTTGACAGGAAAAATACACTGAAACGACACTGAATCAATTTCTGCCACCGAACCCAACAAAGCGCCCCGCCCCATTATTTTTATCACTGTGCTAATCAGGACTGAAAAAACCTGAGTCTGCGCAAGACTAGCGGTCGCTTGGGAACTGGGCAACTTGAGATGTGACTAACCGATAAGTGCAGGAGCATTAATTTGAGCCTGAATTTAAGGGAGGGAGTGTAACTTGAACTGACAGATGCTGCAGGGCCTGGCCAAAACTTTGGTACAGTGTTCCAAGTAATCACAGGCACAAAGTGCCAGCAAGAAGCGACTTTTATTAGCATTTTTTCATCCCTTCCAAAGTACCTTTTATAGCGAACAAGAAGCAGAGCGCCTCACAGTGACCTATATACAGATCATTGTGCCTTCCCTCTGTCCGAGTGCAGGCTCGGGCTTGGGGACCGTTCTACATTCAAATGAGCCCCGAGAAGTCACCGCGGACACAACTCTCTCACAGGTCAGCGTGAGGTCGAGCTATAAACAGCTCTGCTGATTTAGGCAGCGTCTGGAAACCGATACTCGGGTATCAGCGAGGCAGCACTGCATTCCCCTATCCTGCAGGCCACGTGGAGAACCGGCCCAGCTGTATGCCGAAGAAGAGGTTCTACACAGTGGCAGCCAGTGTGGAGATCATGCCCATTCACAGGACACCAGGGCACACTGTGGCCTTCCTGACCCGTGCCCTGGGTTGGTATGGCATATGTGCAGCTTCCATCCTGAGTGAAGCTTGACCAAAGTTTTTAAAATCTCCTGCATTTCTCCTCAGTGTTGAGGAGCTACCAAATAATATGCAATCAATGCAAATATATGGCAAAAATTCTGCTTCCCGCTAAAAGGAACCTGTATATTATTGGCTAAGTAAGGGAAATATGAATCTAACCCACGTGATCCTGGTCAGGGTTGCGGAGAGGCAGGAACCTATCCCAGAATGCAGTGGGCAAGAGAGGGGAAAACTCCCTGGACAGTCCACTGATTGATCATAGGGCACAGAAACAATCACACAAAAACCAAGCATGAAATACTCAAATCCTCCGCCACGGTTTTAGCATTCTGATCCGGAAACGAAACACGACGGAGGGACGGACAGACAGACCGAAGGATGGACAGAAGTAGGACAAGGAATATCTAAACTATAAAATGTATCTCCATGTCAGATTTTGCAGAAAAATGTTGAATGGTTTATAAGTTCTAGCCCAGAGAAGAAGCGTAGTGGAAGGACACGCTGACGGACAGACAGACAGATGAACAATGAAAAGGATTACTCTCATTTCTGTATTCTACTACCACTTTGTGTTGGGGGTAAAAAACTTGGTAAAGAAAGAGACTTCACTCCGAGTCTTGCTCCATCACCTGACTTCTCCAAGCTCCTTAAAAGCTCAAGAACCTCCATTTCACAGAATTACAACGCACATAAAACAAACTTGTTCTTCTTGACCAGGACTCCCCAGGCAGTGATTTTGGACTCATGGTTCGTGCTGGACAGGACCAGAGACACAAGCACACTCTTGGCTTGGCGTGACTGGTGAACAGAAGACGTTCCTGTAATGAGCTCTGATCCGCAGCTGCAAGATGCACAGAATGTGTGCTGTGTTTACGGAGAGGGGAACATCAGAGGTGTATTATCAGTAATCCAGCACAGCATAATTCTCTCATCAGGCTGCATTTACTGCAGTGATTAGCCCACAGCTGCATTCTGCTGTACAATCTTCCCGGGACCTTGCGCAGCAAATCAATATGCTTTTGTGCTTCAGCCAGAGAAAAAAATTCCCCAACTGCACATGCAATAAAATGTACCAAACTACATACGCATACTAAAGTTGACCCAAGCTCACCACCAAAGTTGTTGGTGTAAACGTCAATCAACGGCAAATACACTCGATCCATCATCCAACAACATAATGATTATCAGACATTCATGTTCAGAAAACAACCCAAAAAAAAAAAATTGCCGGCCATTGCATTGTTTGAATGAAACCCAGAAGGTTTTAAGTTCCAACCCCAGTGCTGCAACAATAAGATCAGTTCTGCTGTTGGTCCCTTGAGCAAGACTCCACACAGGGAAGAATGATCCCAAAATGATGGGAGGTTTGGCTCCCTGCTTTGTGTAATCAACTGTAAGTGGCTTCAGATAAACGTTTCAGCTAAATAGCTAATGTGATAGTACAGAGCTGATTTACTGTTTAATTTATTACGCTATTAATATGCTATGGTTATATCAGTAAATCACCACACCTACTGGCACAAACACAAACACATTCATTCCCTTCAATTTGGGTGCCTCCTCCTGTCTGGTCTCCCCTACAGAGAGGCCTGATGGGGCACCATCTTCTCCAGGTACAAATTTATACACACTGAGCACCAACATGTGAGCACATGTCATACACACGCACTCACACACGAACATGCTTACAGACACGAACACAAAAACAAGCTCATGTGTTCACCTATGCAACCGTCCCAGAACATTCTCAAACACACGCAGCACACACACATCAAATGCCCACATACGCTACCGCTCAAAAGTTCGGGATCACTTGCAAATTTCTTTCTGTTCCAAAGAAAAATACATTTTCATGCATTTCACAAACATTTTTTTCAATTCCACAAACATTTTTATCCATTTCACAAACGATTAAAATTAATCAGATGATTTTCAGCAACAGTCAGTCCTCTGCATCAATCTCCTGGTACGGCTGCTAATCAAAGTTAAGCATTTTATGAGGCTAATTGAGCTGAAAAAGGTTGAACTAATAATGAAAAGGGAGCATGGCATTCTTGAGGGTGGTTTAATACCTGAAGCATCAGCAGTTGTTTGTTTGTTTACAGGCTCAAAATGGCCAGAAAGAAAGAACTTCCTTTAGAGACCCGTCAGTCTACTGTTGTGCTTAGAAAAGAAGGCTATTCAATGCGAGAAACTGAAAACTTAGAATCTCTCACCATGCTGTCAACTACTCCCTTCAGAGAGCAGCACAAACTGGCACTAACAAAGACAGAAAAAGGAGTGGGAGGCTCCGATGCAAGAAGACAAATATCTGAGTGCGTGTAGTTTGAGACAAAGACGCCACACAGGTTGTCAACTAGCAGCTGCTAAATAGTTCCCGTCAAACCCCAGCTTCAGCATCAACAGTGAAGGTGTTTTTTTTGATGAAGGCAAAGTTTGAAGTACATCTTCATCATTTTCCATTAAAATCATTATTTCTAACTCAGACAATGTCAACATGTTCTGTTCATTTGCTATATTTCCTATTCAGACTAATTTCATGTGTGTTTCCATGGAAAACTAGAGAATTTCCAAATGATCCCAAACTTTTGAGCAGAAGTGTACACGCAGATACACACACAGGGAGAGAAAAGCGTTCTCCAGTAACTAAAGGCAAGTAAAATATTATTCTGAGGCAAGAGAACCTTGTTCAGCATTCCAGCTCTCATCTCCTAAAATTCAGCACACATCGCACTAGCCTTCCTACCAGACACATTTTCACATTAAAGTGACCGGGGAAATAAATAAAAAAAACCAAGTAGAGATATAATAGAGGTCAAGTGCATATCATCCTGTTGTCTGAAAAGCCTGAGAGCTATCTGGAATGAAAATAAGAAACTGAGGGGATTTGTATTTCTGCAATCCCACTGATGACAGACTGTGGCTGTGGGTAAGACAAGTATATGTCATTACCCTCCAGAGGAGGCGCGATCCTCCCTCACGGGGGGAGGCGCGGAATGTGCAATAGTGCATGCAAGATAAAAGGCAATTTTCCGATTGTTGACTTCGTCGGCTAAAAAGCCACACGAGCGTTTCTGTGCGATGTGCGAAAGATGGGAAACCGACGGAAAGGTGGAACCGTCTCAGCTCGGCAGCAGACAGACTGAATTTAATAGATCAGTCACAGCTGCTAGGACTCTCAGAGCACAGATGTACCTCCCCCCCATAAAAAAAAAAACAGACGACTCAATTCCAAGTTTCACGCACTTCCACACGACCTTGTCGCGAGCTGCCCACAGTTTCATTTGCCTGTCGTAGCTACAGATAGGCAAACTGACTGCACAGAATGGGGGCCCTGTGAATCTGCTCCTAAGCCTGAAACACAGAGATAGCACTGGTCTAGATTACAGCACCAACCCATTCGACACATATATATCCAGCACTGGTACATAACCGATGATGCTTCCTACCAACATGACTTACATTTTGACTGGACAAAGCAGAGGCCAATCCCCCCAGGAACAAGAGCCATCAGATGGCGGCATATCCCCCCGGCCCCATGTCATCAACTTCGGATCAGCAAAAGGCACCGCGTCAGGTCAGATGAATGTGCACACCAAGTTTTATGAGAAAATGTTGAATGGTTTTCAAGTTATGCTTCCGAAACAAAATGTTCACAGACAGATGGACGGATGAACGGACGGACAGACAGACAATCGCACCCATGACTATATCCCCCCACATTATATGCCAGGGGGATAATAATAATGCAAAGTTAAGGGCCTACTAAAGTCAGGGTGATTTCATTGTGGCTTCAGTGGAGCTTCAGAGCACCAGTCCAATCTGAGGCCCCCCAAGTGTTGTCAGTGGTGTGGAGTGCTAATGACAGTATGCTACGCTCATCACGTGCATCATGACCTTTGGATATCATTAACCCCGTCACCCAAGCATCGGATGGACGGACAGAGGGGAGCCCTGCAGTGCAGACTGAGCAGCACCCCTGGTGTGGTGTGGCAAGACAGGGTCACCATGAATGACCATGCCTCCGACCTTCACCCAAGTCCCGAAAGAGCTCCTCAAGTTACCATCAGCGTTAGGTGAACTCGTATGTCCAGACTGCTTTATCGCCAGAGACCAATTTAAGCCATAGTAGCGAACTCCATGGACAGACATAAGTTCAGAGACACAAAGGCACTTAAACTCTTGCCACAAACCCATCTGGTGACAGTGCTTATGTCCTTCAGGAAAAGATAACAGAGTATTAATGACCAAGATAAAGCGTTACACCATTCTAGAAATAATAAAAAATTACATTTAAAAAAAATCTCAATTTGGAACAGTAAACACACCTCTTTCATCAAACTATAAAGCAAGAACTCTCTGAGCGTGCATGAATTTCCTTCGCATATCAGAAGATATACGTCACACTTGGTGAGAGTGTTGCTGGGATGGCAAGGACATGCAGTGTCAACTTTGGTGCGATTTGGACACATTCAATATCAATAAATTTGGAATAAACAAGTATTTGCCACTAACGTGTCTTTGTCCCCCCGCCACAAAATGTGAAATCGTGTCAAAATGAGCAATCTCTCGGTGTGACCTTGAGAGAGACGCGAAGGTCACCGAAATCGACTGGCGCTGGGGTATCACCCTAATACATGTTGACATCAAATTTGAAGGAAATCTGATAATTTGTTCTTGAGATATCTCGCTGACAAGGATTCGGGACGTACGGACGGACGGACGGTTGTGAATACTATGTAACAAGCGAACAGCGCGCTGCATAGTAGTGGGAGCTGGTCTTCGGGGGCACTTACATCCACAGCCAGCCTTTCTTGACAGTGGCTCATAGTTCGAGTGTTTTGAAGGGTCAACGCGCTAGTCTATAAAAAGGGGGATTGATCAGAGAAATTCATGCGTTCGCTCTAAAGCCTGAGGCAGGCTTACATCAAAGACATTTACAACAATCACATTTTCAATCCCAATTTTGTTCAGTTTCCCCCTCAGCTGTCAGTGATATGTAATGTAACCTCACCATTGATTCCCAACAAGACAAGGCAAACCTCGCTTTAAAAACTGCAGGAGTGACATAGATCGTTTTGGGAAGGTGTGACCGGGTGATATATGGTGCCCCCGTGTCAAGGACACCACATTAGCTTCCCCTCCCTAAAGAGCAGCGACAGCCCGACACCCACACCTCCCCCATGTGACCCCCCCCCCCCCAATCCCGCGGCTGCTGAGGACGTCCTTGTGTAACCTGACACAGGGAATTTATGCAGCACAGAGCGCCCAAGAGTGATATCGAGCGAAAGGGGGCGAGAATGAAAGAAAGGAAGACGGACAGAGAGAAAAAAAACAGTAGGAGAGAAAGCAACAAGGAAATGAGGATGGATATTACAGAAATATTATTTAATACTGTTTTTATTTTTTGTCACTGAGTTAAACAGTAATGAAATACTGTAAATAGCAGAAGGCTGATATTAAATAGCATGCGGGCTATGTGCATTACACCACTACACCATGGCCCTGCCAGTTAATCAGCCCTGGGTATCAGCGCTGCAGTAGATAGGAAGAGACTGGCCTAAGAGTATTTTAATCCTAAATCCGACACTCACAGTCGATATGAATATGAACAGCTGTGGAATCTCAGCTTCAATTTGAGGTTATAAACGCCCATCTGAGGTGTGATGTGTACAAAGTAGGGCCCTCCTGAACTGTGTTAGATCTATCTCAGCTCTGTTTAGGAGTGATGGGGGGAGACCAGCATATATTCCTGGCTTGGCTCCCTCCTGACCCCCCACAAGTTGTGGTATAAACACCCCCCTCCAGGGGGTGAAACAGGCCGTGACAGAGCGCGTGGGACGAGAGAGCACTTCAGGGCCGAGTGACATTCTCTCCAAGAGCAGGAACAATGCAGCTCCGCACAGCCTGGTGCATTCTGGGGGCACTCGTGGGGAGAGGAGAAAGTGAGGTGAACAGAAAGAGGGAAGGAGGAAGAAGATGGAGAGAGAAGAGAGACTGGAGGAAAGAGAGAGAGAAAGGGAGAGGGAGAGAGGGGAGAGAGAAGTGAGGAAGAAAGAAACAGATGGAGAGGGAAGGAAGGAGGAGGAAATGGTCAGGAAGGTAGAGAGGGAAAAATGAGGAAGAGGGAGAAAAAGACCGGAAGAGTGAGAGAGAGGGAGAAGGGATAAAAAAGAGGAGACAGAAAGAAAGAGTGGAGGGAATCGAGAGGGAGAGAAAGATTGGAAGAGTGAGAAGGAGGGAGAAGAGATGGAAAAGTGGGAGGTTAGAGAAAGGAGGAGATGGAAAGAAAGATTGGAGGAAATAAAGAGATAGAGAAAGAGGGGAAGCCATGGAAAGAAGGGATAGAAACAGAGAGAGGGGAGAGAAAGAGACAGACAGATCGACAAAGTCACACCTGGATACCAGAACCCCAAGCCTGGAACAGGGAGAGAGACACGGACAAAGAGAGAGAGAGAGAGCAGGAGAAAGAGGGGAAAAAACAGCTCCATCAAATATTGAAAGAATGCCGGTTTGATTGGAGGAAAGTGTCGAGGGAGAAGAGTTAGTCAGCAGCGTCTGAATAATACAACACAGGACCGGCAGCGCACACGGGGCGCGCGCGCACACACACACACACCCCCGCACGCGCGGAAAAGCACCTGCGCAGGATCGATAACACGCGCCAGGCGCGCTGCAAATATTTCTCTGGCTTCTCGCAGGCGGTTGTGTTTGGAAACAGTGTGTGTTTGCTGAGCTTGAGAGAGACCCCACACAACAGCGAGGCTGACAGCTTCACCTGCTCTCTCCCATCACATCCCGTCTGTTAGAGGATATCAGCACTACGGATTCCTTTATACGATGCAATGGGGCTGCCTCTATTTTAGCCAATGTGCCAATAATTTACACTGGGAAAAAAATACAATACACAAAACAAAACTATGCTGTGAATTCAAGGACTCTATCATCACAGTAAGCTCCAGCTGTTCATTGCGCAGGAGATTTAAAGCGAGCGTCGTAAAGAGTTTGGACTGTAACACAAAATTTACAGGACTATAATTTGTACGCCATTAGCCCAGTAAGTACACAAGTAAACTCCAATTAAAGCTGATGCTCGGCAGTTTAATCTGTCTATGTTTACATCGATGTGTAGCAAAACAAGTGGGAATTACCACCCATAAAAATAAAGTCCCTGTCCTAGTACTCGCTGTTGTCACTGCAGGTATGAAAAGGCTGGGAGAGATAGTGAGGTGTTGATTCCCACACACACACACACGCACACACACACGCTCACACACGCACATACACACACACACAAACACCCCTACAACCTGGAATCTGTTTCTGGACAGAATTAGGGCTTCTAGGGTCTTGGCATCTGATTTCAAGATGAAACAGACTATTGGCACAATAATCCCAATCATTTGACATTCCCCATCACAGGAACGGAAGAGCGGAGTGCAGGTGCACACACAGTAAGGCTTGCAGTGACATCTCCGTCCCCCCAATCGGCAAAACAGTTCAGATTCAAAAACATTTCCTATTATTTTAGTCATTTAAAATGAAGGGTGCTCAACAATCAGCACTGCCATCAGAGCATGGAATGCCAGATGTAGCTCAAGTGCTAATTGTCTTCTGTAAATTAAATTTGTGTGCGCCTTCACAGGGCGTAAACAGCTTTTATAATATTACTGTCCTTGTCCTGGTTCCATGGTTGGCAGCCACTGGTGACAGCCCCCAGCCCCCAGCCCCGATGACCTCACACCCTCCCCAAATGTAGTCGAGCCCCCAAACCCACCAGAGAGCAGCTTTGTAACACAGATTCATAATTGACATAGTATAGGTGGGGCTCACATTTCATATTTAGCGTTCAAGTGCTGGGATTGCTGACCTCAAAGGCTGATAACCGCTGGTCTCCCACCCTCCCTTTCCTGCGACGACAGTCTGGCCAATCAGCTGCACAGACCGTTCAGTTAATTATCTAGGGATACAGAAAACCAGGGCCAGATTTAGAATCAAGGGCCAAATGTAATAATTCCTGCTAAAAAATGGCGACAGCAATGGTTATACACTGTGGTGTCAGGTGTATGTATTAGAGGAGGTACCCTGACGCTACGGGCCGTCATCCAACCCTTGGCTGTTTAATGGAGAACTGTGAAGGGCCCAAGCCTCCCCCCCCTCACTCTTTCTCTCTCTTTACACCACGCACAGAGAGGTTAAATAATGTAACACATTACAGGGATCAATACCTGAACAGACCAAGCGTACACAATATATCAGCTCTATTTACCGTCCGTGTCCACACGTGTGTCCCATCGTGCTGTTGCTAGGTGAGGGGGTTCTGTGTGTGGGGGGGGTGCTATAATCGAGGAGGGGGAGGAGAGCAGCATTGCAGCTGGTTGATCAATGATGGCTCAGACCCTACAGAGCATGGTAATGAAAGTGTATGATGTCAAATAGCGCTGTGCACCATAACCCCCCCCCATCCAAAATGTATGTGCTGCACCTGTGTTCCCCATCCCAAGAGAATCCCTTTAAGGCCTGTATCGATTACTCCTGCCTTCTGTGGTTCCGCTAACATAATGAGGAAAGATGGTGGGGTTGCAATAAAGAGACACAACAGAAGGACTGCAGCCTTTATTTAAACTATTGTTCTGATGAAGCCCGCATGAAAAGCATTCAGTCTTATATTCTAAAATTATGTTATGTACACCATCGATAACTGATTTCACAACATCCTCCATATTCACGTCCATGTTTATTTGGCACATTTGGAATATGGCTTAATTTATTGATATACTTAAAAAAATGGCAAATTTGTCTCATCTTACGCACATACACGCACACGCGCACATAAGTTTGCACAGCAATAGTTTTGAGGACACTGTATTGAAATACTGTACATTCATTCACCACAGCTTTTCCCATATTCTAACTGTGACCAAATTATGCCTAACTCTAACCCTAACCTAAGCCAAACTGTAATCGTAACTAACGTCAACCAATTAGCTGTAATCATCTGTGATCCTCTGTGAGGACCAGCCAAAATGTCCTCAATATCCCAAATGTCCTCATAAGATCTGTAGTATTTCAGTAATTGGTTGTCACAAGTATAGCTAAACAAGCCCACAGACACACACGTAAACACAGTCTCCCTTTCAAACAAAATTTACAGCGTTAATTCAACTTAAACATAGTTTGAGTAAGTCTGTTCTTGCCATGGCTTGCCACAGAGAGTGGCTTCAATACTGAATGATAGTCAGCTTCCAAGCTGAAAGATTGTCTCTGCGCCATTATGTCACATAAGCGCAGCTACATTGGTGTGGATAGTTGAGTGAGGAACCCGGTCACTGTTGTGTCATAAAGGACCAGCCAGGGCAAACAAAGGGATGACACATCCCCTCATACCCCACCCATCCCACCCCACATCCCTCTCTCATTAAACAGCTGCGGGCTGTATGTTGTCATCGATTTTTCCATAAGCTGTAATGAATGGTCTCAGATTGGTAAGAAGATTCAGCTTTCCTGGGAAACTGCAAAAAAAAAAAAAAAAAGCAACAACAGCCATCATGAGATGGCATATTCCTCGGCGCCGATACGCAGTCAAATGAACCTGAGTCAAACATGTTTCCGGAGAAATGGGAAAAATAAAAATGTCAAATATAACTGCTAGGGATAGTTATCAGGGTCCAAGCAACATGAAGCAATTACATGAATTTTGAAACTGGAACTGCATTGTGGGAAATTTTGAAACAATTTCCAGTTCATGACACGGAATTATTCATGGAATTCCTCACTTTGCAAGTTTCATTTTGATTGCTCACTGCTAAATCTGTTAAATAGCAGCTGTTACCTCATTACCAAATTGCAGCCGATTTCTCTTGCTCAACAGAAGGACTATTAGAAGTTCATTTAGAGATACACTATGCAAAAGCAGGAGTATTTTGGGTCAAATGGTTATAGTGATATATAGTGATATAGGCAATGCCACATTGTTGCATCTTGCAGCACCGACCAAATTGTATAGGCTTCAATTTTTTTTGTCACATAGATGTAAATAAAAAAGTTTTGTGATAATTGAGCATTGCTATCAGAAGTTACACCCATTTATACCACTTGATGACACCACAGAATTTATTGGTTTACTGAGACCACATTTCTTTATGCACTATTTTAAAACATTCAGCAGAAGATGCTGTGTACCAAATTATTAACAAATCAAAAGAAAAAAAAAACTGAGCTGAGAGACGACTAATTTGAAAGGTTTAACAAGCAATTCAAAATGGAAGAAAATCCAATATGCCACATCACTTTGGTCCAGAGACTTTTTTGCTCAGCTGGGGCCAGAGAATCAGAGAAAAAAGAATTGTGAATGCCACTCAAGTATTACAGAGTTAAAAGTTACTAAAGGGCATAGCACCACCATCCGGCCAATCAAAGCAGTTTTAACAGAGTCACACATCCCAAATATTCTTGTAAAGGGTCATTATGATACATAATAGTTCAGTGCATAGACAGGCTTCTGAGGGCAGCCATCATGTTTGAGCAATCAGGTTGGAAGATGCAACTTATAGATATCCATAGGACCCTTGACCATCAAGAAGCATGCAAAATTTGAAGCTGATTAGGCAACTGGTTTCAGAATTACACCCATTTGTTTGCTATAGCTGAACCTATGAACAAATTTTCATCAAATTTGGTAGGCTTGAGTCTAATGGCCTGCAGAAGGAATCTTAACAATGCATTCAGGAGTTAGAGCTCATTAGACCATTCCCATAAAATTCATCGGCTCAATGCAGACCGATCTTTTAACTTCAAAACTTTGGTTATACAATTTGTAGAGATCTTGGTCTCTAGATGGTATGTGCAAAATTTTATGCTAATTGGACACGTCGTGTAGGAGGAGATAAATTGTGAAGGTTTTACAAAAAATTCAAAATGGCGAAAAATCTACTTGTATGCAAATGGATGTAGCTTACTGGATAGAATAATTTTGTTTCTAAGGCCTACTGTTAAGAAGTTACAAGGCAAAACATAAAGTCTGCTGATATATTACAGTCTATTAGTCATTCATTTTCAAAATTCTAAAATGGCAAAAGGCTGGGATTGTTGTGAGTGCCAAGTTGTTTAAAAAAAACACAAAAGCGCTCTGGAGAAAAATATGTTTACAGACAGATAGAAGGACAGCCAGCCAGACAGGTAGACAGACGAACAAACAGATGGATGAAGTGATGGCAATATTCCCCATTATATGCTGGGGGGATAAAAAGTCTGATATCTTAGATCGTATTTTTTCCACCTCAGGTAGAAAATATTCATGAATATTTCTCAATAAACAAATTGCCCAATTGGAAAATCTTGAAATGATTCAGCTTCTCTTACATCATAGCCAATATGACTGTCTTCTTCAGAAAAAAAATTTACCAGGAAGATGAAATTAAGCTATTAACAGCAAAACTGTTGGAACACATACATATAAAAGCAAGGCAGTGTTTTGCCATCATGCTATCTAGCAGCGGTGGTTATTCTCATGAATGTAGCAAGGTAATATCTGCAGTTGATGCATTTGAGGAAAATGTCACCAGAAAACCACGTTTACTCAGTCAGTACCTTTAGATGCAAGGTAAAGTCCAGCTACCATAATAGCTTGATTAAGCCCTGCAATCGGACTGCTGTTCTTGTCCCAGTATAAATGTGTAGGACAAAATTCGATTTATTATCCAAAGCATGCCCATTTCCGCTACAATTAGAGGCGATATGCCTTTTAGCTTGTTCGTGTTGCATCTGCTTGACCTATTACATCACAGACCAAACATTTGACAAACAAGTTAGCTGGCCGCAAACTAGTAGCATGTGGAACGCATTGACTATATAAGATCGAGTGACGAGAACATGGACTTATTTGCTTTGCTTTTCATATAATTGAGATGCACGCTATCCCCGGTGGTTCTGGCATTAGCCGAAGCTTGGCTGAAACGCAGCGATGCTCTGCTTTGTGCCCTTTCTACTACCCCAAACTTTCCCAGAAGTGTAGTTGCTAGCACCTAACATTGTTTATCCATTGTTAGTCTGTGGTTCCAGCTATGTAAGTTAGCAGATGTGCTTTTGGGAACGGACTCTGGAGCTTCACGTTCATGTTGGATGCGGGTCAGGAATAATGACTGGTGGGAGAGTGTCAGTTTTCCGATGGCGAGTAGAAGTAGCATTTTCGGATGACGCGCAAGTCATTCCATAAATCATGCTAATGGTAGAAGTTAAGAGAGCCCAAGGCATTACTGTTCAAAGCACCAATGCCCTCGCAGACGAGCATTGTTAATCTTCAGTACAAACTTGATAGCAAGTCAGAGCTCAAGAGTTCTCCAAAAGCAGTTTGGAGTTTACATGTCTACAAGACCTCCAGGTCAAAGCCCTTCACAAAGAATGTGGAGCATGCTCAGAGCGCATAGACCAGTTCGGTTCCATTTCAGCATATACATGCTGGCATAGTGCGACTATTAACTGCATTATCAGGGTGTATTAGTCGGACTATGAAAAATTAAATTTGATTTAACGTGATTCCCATCAGACCAACATGTTTAAATGCATGTTAAAAGTCCAGTTATAGTTGGACTAACACAATAATTCGATTTTTCTCTCACGTCATGTGAACGCAGTGACTGTGTAACTCGTAATAAGATAACTTAGCTATCTGAGGATTATTTGACCCTGAAGTTTTCAAGTGTTGCATGTAAGAAAATAGGAGAAAGTCCACACTTGTCAAAGTGAATAGGCGGAAAAGTCATATCCAGCAATAAGCAGATCATTCAAACAGAGGAGGAAGCATACTGCAACCCTCTATACTTGGTGTAAGCAAAGAAAGTGGGGGAACGGAGCAGGGATCTGTCAATTACACTCTGAATTAAAATATTGGCCTCCACACACAAGGAAAATAAGCCCCCTTCAAAATCCGGCAGTTTCAGTAGCTTCATTCCAAATAGGAATTCTGAGACCTAATGACAGAACGCTACAACGCAACAAACATCTCACTTTGCCGGCACCTAAAGCCCCTAAAACACATATCAAAAAGAAAAAGTCAAAGGGCTGAGAAGTCTTAAGTTACAGTAAGTGACGACCTGCGTGTTTCTCAAATGTTCTTGTCTTGAGGAACAAATAAATGCACCTGGGAGTCTCCATTTTGCATGCTTTGCACACAGCGTGTAAGTGAGATGTTATTTTCCACAGCATGTGCCATAGCAATAGTCTTTAAAGCAACAACCCGTAATTAGCAGGGACACCAGCGTGGCAGTGCTAATTACCGTGAAGTCAGGGAGCTGGACGGAAAAGGAGAGCGATAGGAGTGTGTGGGAGTCCGCCGTCTCCGTGAGCTGCGTTATGAACCACCGTGTTACAGGAGCATAGCGTGGGCCGCAGGGGAGCCCGAGCAGCATCCGGCAGATCCATTTCCAATGTCGGTTTTATTCTATCATTCACATGGGCGGCCTCCTCGCCAGGAGAAATGCATTTCTTGATCAAAAGAGATATTTTATAAATAACTGTGTCCAGTAATGTTATTGAGATGGGAGGAGGCCTACCGCTCTGCAGTGGCATACAGGGCCCCCTGTGACCGGATTGTGCTATGAGTGAGAATACTGCAATCATACCTCAGCAAGGCTAACCAAACCGAAGACCGGATGTCCAATGTTTCTTCTTATGCTTGCGTGCGCATGTGTGTGTGGGCGATTCTCACAAAATAGCATTTTTTCAAGTCTGTAAGGATTTGATAGACTAAACTACTAAAACAATCACACTTTTGCATTATATATCAACCTATGGTATGATCTAATTGTTGGACTACTGTTGTCTTTGCATTTGATGGATTACTCTATATTTTATGACATTATTTCAACCTAAAAGTTCATTACCGTAACGTGTCCGGACTTATATTTTTTACCGTAAACCCAAAATTATCACAATACATCCCCATAGTTTAATATATATATAAATACAAAAAATGGTTGGCTTTATACCTTTTAACTAGCACTGGTACCATTTTGGGCCAACCATTTGTGAATAATTTTCGGAGCAAATACATGTGTCCAGAGTATGAACAATTCATTTTCGTAATAGAGATATTTGGCTCCATTAAACTTCCTGTGTTCCAATAAATAAAGTTTTCTTCCACACATGATGCATTGAGAAGTTGCAAAATGGCTACCAGGTAAGATCATCTTTCAAGTTCTTCTGGTAGATATGTTAAAGATTGTAATTATATACACCCCTTGGCACACTACTACTGTTCATAACCATAACAGGGTATATTTAAAATAGTTATAAAGATAATTATTTTATGTTCTGTGGAAAAGTAACTTTTATAGAGCCAAACTGTTAGTGAAAATATTTCTGCCATGTCATGCTGGCTATGCTAATTATTGCTAGCAACATGGGACTGCCATTCATTACCGTAATGCTCTGCATTCATTACCGTATACATATACCGTAACATATACAAGGCTGTTACTGTAGTGAAATTAAGTGTTATGGTAATTTATTATCTATGTATAATCAGGGCTCCAAATTTTGTGGTTGGTTTTCTAGGGTTATACTATATAATTGGTTGGTACTAGGTGTTGTTTGGTCTACTAGGGGTTGGTTAGTACTAGGAGTAGTAGTAGACAAAAGGAGATTAACTATATTGACTAGAGCAGGGGTCCCCAAACCCAGTCCTGGGGCCTCCCTGTGTATGCTGGTTTTCGTTTCAGTCAGAATTGCCATCATATGATTTTAATAAGCTCTTAATTTGTCCTTATTGAGTGCATTTTGTGTTTAAAGAAGTTATTTGCTGTCTTTAGTCAAATTTTAATAGAAATATCCATGTGTGCCATGAAGAATATACAGTTTTGTTTTTTTCCCCAATTCCTCATTAACTCTTTCCACCTGGGAAAAGCTACCGTGATGTTTACCCTCATTTTTTTTAATTGAAGTTACTTATTATTATTACTGTGAATGCTGAGTCAGCATTCACACTATTGTTATCCAAATCTCTACATGTTCTTATTATTCTGAGTTCTTCCGCAATTTTTTGCAGTCTAACTAGTCCTTCAGTCTTTGTGCCAGAAAACCTGTTCAAATATCAAAACGTTCAGCTCGTTCAGAACATTGGGGCTTTCATTCAACTTTTTGAAGTTATTTATACTTTTTAAAATATTAAGCTTTTTCTGAAAATTTTCCACATTCAAAATGAATGAAGAGAATGGTCAAATCCCTCAAATCTTCACCCTCTGTAAACTTCAACTACTTCAGCATTTTTCAGCTAAAGACTTCATTCAAACTTTAAAATGCTCTCAAGACTTTCAGCTATTCAGCTACCATTCAACTTTTTAAAATCTTTTATACATTTTATGAATTGCTCTTAATTAATTGAAAATGTTTTTGTATACATTGTATTGATTGTGGTTGCATTAAACCTTCTGTTATTCTGTTATGAATTGCTCTTGATTCATTTTTTTTATGTGAAGACAAGCTTAGTTTGGCATTACCCAAGACAATGTAATCATGTAGCCTTACATGATAAAGTGAAAAAGATTGGACCATATAGCCTAATTTGTGAATACTAAATACATGGCTTCTGTGATGTCTGATCGCCATGTGAGGTCATTGCTGTAACTTCAAATTTTATTTTTGCACTGGAACTATTTGTCAAGTCTTTTCAGATTACTTAATTTACATTTTTTATTCATTTGTAAAATTTACCCTGCAGGAAAAATTTGGAATAAAACAATTTTTTTTACGGTATATCAATAAACATTTTTCTGAATGTTTACACTATGTGGCTATTCTGAACTATTAATAGAACATACACGAAAAAAATAAAGGTCTACCTTTCATACATATTCAGTTATCATCAATTGAAAATTTGTGACAGTAAAGAACTTATTTGGTCAATGACTCAAAACATTCTGAAAATGTATTAAACAACATGTATTGATCTGTCATTTTAATTGAGTGCGACGGTGTGTTCACGAACCACACGCAAGAGAGGGAAATCCAAAAAACATATACCTTTGATGAAGTCCGAGTCAAAACCAGAAAACACAAGAATTGCCAAGCCACAATACGAAATCCAAAAACAGTGTCGATAAGACAGGCAGAGGTCAGAACCAGGAAGACAGATGAGCAAAGGTACATAAACGATAGGCATTAAGACCAAGTAGATGAACAACCCCAAGGGTCATACACAGGGCATCCAAACACAGAAATCGTGGTCATACAAAAATAGGTTGAAATCCAGAAAGACAAAAACAATACAAAAAGGGCAATGGCAAGAAGTCGGACAAACCAGTTGAAGAAAAACAATACTCAATGGCATAAAAGGCGCTCTGCACAATTAAATATTGATCAACGTTCTGACAAGGAGCTGGCAGTGAAAAGACTGCTTAAATGGACGAGAGGGAAGTCACATGCTATGCAGGAAGCAGGTGAAATGGATCAAAGTAATTACAATGGGAGAATCACATTAGAGAAACCCTAACCATGAAAACTGGCGAAAGCCATGACATGGACGGGAATCGCACAAACAGCCTATGATATTTAAACAGCTCCGGTCAAGGAGTTCTAAGTGCACAGATAACGAGCGCAGGAAAGTAATTAAGCACGTGCGAGAGATCTCACTGAAACTCAGGAGAAGACAGGGACAGCTGAGCAAGAGGCGGAGATTAGAACAGGGCGATTGCTGAGAAGATATTAGTCTAAATTAGTAGTGGTGCTCTACTAGTACTAGTAAATTAGTAGAGTGCTCGTTTGTAATTTAGTAATCTATATGCATGGATTAATTGTGTTAGTTGGCTATGATACAAAATACAAATGTTAGTTTTGTTAGTTATCAGAACAGTAAGATGAAGGAAGTAAACGAGAATCGAAGGAATATTTTAAACACTGGAATTCATTTAAATCACCCGAAGTAAGTGAGCACGCAAACAGACGGACTGAACCAACTAGATCACAAGACAGGGGAGACAAGTGCAATGGAACTGAGAAATAGAATGAACTAAAAACCTGAATATTACAATAACCAAAAAGAATAAATAAAAGACAAAATCATGAACACTGAACATGAACATAAACATAACCAAAAAACCATAACCATGACATTGAGCCAGTCTACTGAGACCCTACTTGCTACTAACGAGAGAAAAAACCAGCAAAATTGACCTAAAATTGTTTTTGCGAAAGTCAGGACAGTTTCGTGAGTATCACCCGTGTGTGGGTTGTGTGTGTGTGTGTGTGTGTGTCTGTGTCTGTGTTTGTGTTTGCATACTCATGAAAATGTACATGAACACTCCTAGGCAAAGAAAATGGGCCAAGCCCAAAATTGCAAAATATGATGTTTTAAATGGTCTTAACAACATATCCTTAGTCTGGAAATTGGCATGAATTAAATAGATAAACTACATTTGTATGGGAAAGCGTTTTCTTCTCAATTCTTTAAATGTTTAAACCCTTCGGGTAAACTTGCAGACAGCCTTTCACAGAAAGAACTGAAAAATAACATCTGATCTTTCCTCTTTAGAAAACATCATCTCACTTGCGGGAGGGAAACCTTTCTACAGTATTTCTCCTGAACTCCAAGGCATTAATTGACTTTTCACAGAGAAGCAGCTTGGCTTCAGAGTTAGGCAGTTTGCAACTTTTTCCCTACACAGTTTGGTGCAGTTAATGAGCACATGGTACACAGAAGGTCTCCGGAGTTCATTAGTTTTATCCTTGCTAATTTTCTAATAAATGATTTGTTGCTAATACCATTTAAATCTTTTGCCTTTTTGGGAATGGAAAAAAGAGAGAGCATGAGAGGGTGCAATGAAGAGTAAGAGAAAAAGAAACAAAGAAGACGACAACAGTGGACAGAACCTGAAGTAGCAGAAGCCTTTTAGTTAGCATGTTTGACTCTGAGTGAGAGGGCTGGTAGTTCGAGTCCCTGTGCATCCACAAGAGCATTGCAGCAGTGAGCCCCTAAGCAAGACCCTTAACCCTGCAAACTGCTCCAGAAGGATTGGCGATTGTGTATTATAATTAACTACAAGTCAACAAGGAAAAATAGAAGCAGCAACATGAGGGTAATAAGAAGTAAAATTTTCCATCATTAGTCCCACTGAAGTTCCTCATTGGTGCTCCTGGATAGAGCGGTCCAGAGTGGGCATTGAAATGGCAGAAGGCATTGCAGAGCCAAGATCAGAGTAATCTACCATAGGCAGCCAAGCTCCTGGCACCAACCAAACCCACAAACCACCTCTTCTCCTCTAACTCAGCCAAAGAAGAGCGGGGAGGGCCTGGGCACTGAATGGCGTTTGGCAACACAGCAGTGTCGTGTCACTAATACATCACACTGAATGCCCAGACGCTGGACGCAAGCCAGCCAGCTAGCACACAAAAAAGAAGGAAGACAGAATCTGGGGAGGAGGGGGAGAGAAGGGCCTTGGCCATACATCTTCAATAACCCCCACACACCTCACTGAAAGAAGTCTGGCTGGCCTTTGTGTGTCCACCAACCCTCTAATGCCTTCCAATCCATTAACAATGACCTCCGTGTCTTATTCTGGAATAAACGCCACAAATATGACAGGGGCATCGAACAAAGGAGTTCTCTTCGGTTCCATCACCCATCATGCCTGCAGAGCATCCACTGAAAGCCATGCCCCAGTAAAGCTACCCCTCCCCCTCCAAAAAATGAATAGATAAATAAAGCCAAATACGGGGGCCCAGTCCAGACATAGCCTTGAGCAGCGACAGGCACACGCCATTAATTAATTGCTCAATTAATGCGCGCCTGGCATCGTAAAAAAAATAAATAAGAAAAAATTTTGGCGGATCATTGTTGATGGCTGATTACCATTTCCAGCCGACGGGAGGGTTGGATGTGCCAAGCTAATCTCCGCCTCAACAATGCCCCCTCTACCGTATCTTCCACTCTCTAAAAAAAAAAAGAAGGGGAACAAATGGGTTTTTACGATAACGAACAGCCACCTCATTGAAACAGCCTCCTTTGCTGGCCAGCCTCAGGGAGTCTTCATATATATGGATGGAGCTAACTGTAACAACGGTAGGATTGGACCCACAAAACTTAAGGAAAATGACAAAAACAGTCAATTTGAAGAACAGAGAGAATTTGGCTCAACTTGATAACTTTTGTCCACACTACAGATTGAGGAACACACACCGAATGGCTTGTATTACCAAGGAGAGATTGGAAGGGAAACATAAGAAGCATTTCTCCACGGAAAAAAATCAAAGAATCAAAGTGCGTTCTGATTGGCAGCCTGGTCTAGTCTGAATGGAAACGTTGCACGATTGATCAAGATGTAAGGCGTGTACAGGAAAATAACATCATAACATTTCTGCTACTGTTCAGTTTGGATTAGCAATAACACAGAGCTATAAGCTGCTCGTCAACACTACACAGCTTACAGTAATAACAAATAACCGTTAAAACAGTTAAAGTGTTTTTTTTCTTTTTTTTTTTTTTTTGGGCAAGGCGTGATACACGGAGGGCCAGGAAATTATGCAATCTTCTAGGATTCACATACTTTTCTATGCTTTAATGAGCTTGGCTGGTTTATTGGAACAAACAAAATAATGTCAATGCAAGCCCCGTCCTCGGGGCTGGCTCAGCTGCCCAAGGCGAAATCAATCAAGCACAGAAAAGCATTTCAGACTGAAACAATTACGTAATTGACCCATGTACGATGAGAGAGTGAGGGCGGGGCGGTGACCCCATGCTGGATCCGGTCTCGGATGACCAGGCTGCAAACACACATCCGTGGGGGGGGGGGGGGGTTACACCTTTGCCCCCTCTATTCCATCTGCTTGCACCCCCACCAGCTGATGCTCTGCCATTAGCTCAATAATGCATGAGCACCAGGGTGCAGGGCTTATGGGGCCTAATTAGTGAGGACGGGCGAACGCACACCGCGCACTGCTGCCTCCATTAGTGAGCATCACAGCCGGACAGATCAACGCGCCGCAGACAAAGGGCAGCGCCAGGGTCGTGCGAGCAGCTCGACAGCCGCACAGATCCAGCAGGCCACAGAACCAGATGGCAGGGCAGGACTGCCATGAGAACTGCTCCGCAGTGAGATCCGCAAGTATTTGGGCAGTTGGTCAAGTTTAAAAGGGCTTCAAACCCTACGTGGTTTGTACCACATTGAAGCATCCAGATACTGAAGTGCATAACAGCAGCTTTAATTGAAGGGCGTTTACACTTCCGTTCTGAGTGAGCCACGCAGGAACTACAGCCCCCTACAATCGCAACTCTCCTTAAATCAAGGGAGTCAATCACACGTCCCAGAGGGCCTCAGTGCCAGCTGGTATTTACTGTTTCTGCGATAGTATTCAATTTAAGTCACCAATTGGCAAAAGAGTCCACGTACATTGTTGTCGAAGCCCTAGTTATCGGCTAGGGGACCACAACAGCCTACAGATACTGAGGCCCTCCATGACAGGAGTTTGACACCACTGGTCTAAATACTTACGAACATCACTGTGCACTGGTCTTGTATTCCTGTCATTGGTTGCTTTGACCTCATGATTAGAGCAGTCTGCCATTTTATGCCAAACATGCTTGTACACGCACTGCAGGTGGATGCAACAGGACACTCAAGCCCCAAGACTTGTTACAGGTCTGTTAGGGAGCTTGTCAATATTCTGAATGCATTCAAATTTAAACAGGCATTCAAAAATGAACAAGTCTCCGTTCATGTTCAGCTAAAAAAAATGAACGGCAGAGTGTTCAAAAATGAATGAGATTGAATTCATTTTGCTTTCAAAAATGAACAAGCATGCGTTTATTTTTGACCGCACGGCATCCAAAAATTAACGCCGCTACCCTGTCTTGCGTTACAAAATGAATCTGCTCTCCACTTCGCAAAATTTACTCCAACATGCGTAAATATTTCCTTCTTATGAGAAAAAAATTCCCTGTCTCCCATCCTGCAGAATTTAGAAGTAGGGGAGACCAGGTCTAGTTGTGACACGTCCATGTTATTACATTCTAAATAGTTCCGATAATAAAACACAGACGGCGCTCTAATTTTTCCCGCTGCTCCGCGAAGGTGAACCGTGTCTTTACGTGCCAGAAGAACATACGGTGAAAGTTAGCGTTTCAGAAAAATGCTCGAAAAAGTAACTTTTTTGGTATTTGGGAGATTTCGATTCACATCAAGTGCAATTGATACATAACCAAGATTTTCTGGATTATGAGAGAGGAAGACATTAGCCACTGTGTCATGACACACCCATGTAAACATTGCACTGGAACATTTCAAAATGTCGTGACCAATGCGAAGGGTTGTTGATGGACTAGTTGATACACCCAAGTTGTTACAGTAAGAACTTGCCCCAAAACCTGAAACAACTTGGGCAAGATGAAATTACCTCACTGAATGACTTTCTACCTTTTTGTATTTCAGAAAGATGCCTTGAAATTACAAACGAATAATGAAACATGGCAATGCCATTAGAGAATGACTCAAGAGGTTCCTTACTGTGGCTTTGTGGGATAATAGTAGTAAAGCATCCCCCTTAACTTGCCTACCTAAGCGGGAAACACATCTCACTTAAGCAAATTCTTAGTGTAACAAAATGCCCCACAACCTGCAAAAAATTACCCCACCTGTAACAAACCACTCCATATATGGGGTAGTTTCTTACGGGTGACGGGTCTATTTTTTCCTCACCAGCAATACGCATGAACAGAATATAAAGGTTGCTGCAGATCAGTGATGTTGTCTAATAAACCTGATAATGTCAATTCTACAGCCGTAAAAAGAAAAAGTGTAACAACTAGACCTGGACTCCCCTATATTGTAAGGTAGCTACATGCCTATTAAACGACAGTTTTCACGTCGACTAAAAAATCCTACCAAATCTCCAGTACCGAGATTTTATCTTTACCAATAGTCAATCTTCCTCTATACCCTTACACTTTTCATTGACTTCGATAAGATGCTTTAACACATTCCACAATCAAGACCAGAGATAAATTGTGATTCAGTGGTATCGGGTTACGTTCAGTCAGCCAAAACTTTCAAATGTTGCTGCGTGAATACTTTACTGGAAAGAACATAGCTTCCGCGTGGTGTCAGTATTCCGCTTTTTCCTTATATAAAAAAGCATTTTAGAATTCCAAATCATGATGTGACCGCTAGGCAACGCTATTTGTATGCAAAAGATTAAATTAAATAAAATACATTAAAATTATAGTTTACGCATTGTATCACATCATCTGCGCGACAACCTAAGTTTAATTCTACTCTTCTGTGAGTATAAGAACTAGGATAACTTAGTCCCGGTCATATTGCAAACTTATTATAATTATTATTTATTATCATAAAAAAATGCCACACTTTATAGCCCACTACATACAGAATAAATTCTGCAATGATATTCAGATTTTGTTCCATCGATTGTCGCAGATTTTGTATCATTTGTCATGCGAGATATACGCAGTGTCTACATGTCTGAAAGTCGAACAGGGTTTTAATATATCTCTGTGTCTGACTATCGGATGGTTTCAATATAGCTCCGTGTCCGATAGTCGATTATTGTTTTTAATTTCTTCAAATCTACTGAATGTTTTACACATTAAACGTGAATGTTTTGATCAGAGGGCTCAGTTCTTCAAGATAAGTACCGAGAATTTCGATCAATGTTTCTGTTTAAGCTCTGCTCAATAAAGTGAGCCTTTTTTAATTTTTTTTTAATTTTAATTTATTTATTTTTCTATTACAAAAAAAAAACAAGCAGAAAACATACAAAACAGCCAGCCTTAAAAAGGAAACAGAATAACATACAAACAACCAATTACACAGTAAGTGGACAGAACAGATACATAATTAAGCACAAACTGTACACAAAAGGGTTGCGGCATCAAAGTAACTAATGAACATGATGCTGAAAAGAAATAGAAAAAAAAAGAGGAATAAAAAAAGAGAGAAAAAAAGAGTAGGTCTGTATGTGTCATGCATACACGTATAGATGTGAAGGCAGTGATGAGGGAGAGAGAGAAAAAAAAACATAAATAAAAAAGACATTTTAACAGCATTACGTCAAGAACAAAAACAGGCATTGATATAGTGAAAGGTGAAGATAATTGCAGATAGTAATGGAATGATACGATGAGAAATGGAGATGATCATGAAAGACAAAGGGTAAAATGAATTAAAAAAAAAAAAAGCGAGAAAGAAGTTGCAGTGAGTGGGTGGTTCTCTCTACCACCACAGCGCGGCCAGAATCTCGCCTCTCGCCCTCTCTGGGTGTTTCTTCCCTGTCAGGGTTTAGGTTCACCACTCGGGCTCACCCATTATGCCAGACTGTTATGGGCAGCAGCACCACCCTCAGGAGGGGCCTTATTCCCATATTCCGCAGTACTTCAGCTGCTCTGTGGTGAGCAGGACTGATATCCAGCCATTGATACCACCAGCTGACTCCAGGGTAGAGGCTGATATACTGTAGCCCAGCACTGCTGCCTGACACTGCTGTGGGGGATCAGGGGTTAGGCAGAGGGTGGGGGTCCGTGGGAGGGGTTAAAGCATGGTGTGTGTGTGCATGTGAGTGTGTGCGTGCGTGTGTGTGTGCGGTAAATGTGCTCTTGTTGTGTACTTATATAAATAAATAAAAAAATAAAGCCTCAATAAAGTGAGTCTACAATGGCGCGGGACTTTGTGCATTTATGAAGAATTTAGCGACTGTCGGACAGTGATCCTAAAATACTCTGTGTCCGAAAGTCAAAAAAGTTCAAATTTTTCGAGTATTCCAGCAATTATTAGACGGACAAACTTGGCCATGTTTGTGTTTGACCCTCACGCAAATTGATAGCTATTGACTTTTCTTGGTCTTTTTATTCGTCTGTTTTCTTCCATTGAAGATAGACAACAGTCTTTATTCGGTCCCTCTTTTGAAAATTAGTCAGATGGATCAAACAGATTCACGCTTTATTTCCACACCAGAAATAAAATAATGCTTGTAGTCAGTGAGCAAGTCAATTCCATGACCATTGACAGTGTGAATAAATTATCGCATGCACGATCAAGACTGTCGGACGCGACATGCAAAATACTCCATGTCCAGCCAGCAGAAAGTAGAAGTATTCATATGTGAGCAGATTTATAAAGACATAAAGAATAAAAATATATCTCTAATATATATATATAAAATATAAAAATAAGCATTTATATAATCCGCCATCCATATTCAGTCGTTGTTCACATAAGAATATCCGTGCCCATAATGTAAACGCTCACTTCACACATAGATGAACGCATCAGGTCCTGGGCAGGCATCAGAGAATGAACACATCGGGAAATGAACGCCTTAAAAAAACAGAAGGGTGTTCATCATTGAACGCAGTGACCAGGTTTGCAGCTGCGAACGCATCCAAAAAATGAACAAGCGACCGTTCAAAAATGAATGCATTCACTGTTCAGAATATTGACAAGCTCCCTTATGCTAAACATGCTTGTAAGCATATTGCTGGTGGATGCAACAAGCCCCTAGTCTTGCTTCAGGAACACTTCTTCCTTTCGTGATGACTGGAAGGTAGTTCCTCCCTCCAAGACTGCAAAGGTCTCCAGCACAGTCAGCAACAAATGATGAGCACAGACATCTTCACAGTCAAAATTTCCTTATGTGTCCTAATTAAGTTTATTGGTACCCTTGTTATTACGGTAGCTGGTCTGCTAATCTGTCCAAATTAAGTTCACAGTTACCAAAAGTAGTGGCTGTCTGGTCATTACCGAAGGAATGAAACCATATTCGGCGTTGGTTTTTTCTGTTGGTACCTCTGCACTGCTGAACCCAGATGTTCAGCATGTCCATACCCCTTGCAAAATAATAATCCTGGTGACTATAACATCAGCAGTTTTCCCAAACCAGAGAGGAAACTCGAATGATCTCTTCCACAGAATAAATATAAAAGGTAAGGTCAACAGTAGCATTTGAGCCTGGTTTGACCTCTACTACACAAACTAAGTGCATTACAGAGAACAGCAGGCCATCTGAGAGCTTTTCAGTGTGACCTCTTTACAGCAGATAACCTCAGCAGATCTCAAACTCAATCAGCGCTGGGAGAATGTCTTTCCTTCCGTCTGCTGACTACTCCAATCAAACTCTCAAAGAGACCCATCAACTCCTATGGTCTCTAAAAGGTTTTTTTATTGTGATTGGTCTTCTCTTGACATGTGACTGATTCAGAGCCTGGTTTCACACATGCGATTGGACAATGGCAAATTAAGGCCTCGCATACTTTAAGGTGAACCCAGGTGAATCCAAAGACTTATCAAAACCTTAAACTCAAGTACTATCCGTAGCTCAGTCAGGCATCACCTCTGACTGAATGGTAAAGCTGTTTCATCAGAGCGGGGGGTTATTTAATTGATGAGTGTATTGTGCGTGGAAGCGGAGTTCCTTTGAGTGACAGGAGTAATCTCCGGGGGAAATCTCAGAGGAAACTGCTGTCAGCCTCCCTCAGCAGAAACGGCGCAGACTCTGCCATACAGGATCGGCAATAAGGGAAGCAGCAGTGAAATGCCTAGATGTGGATCAATAACACTCACATGAAGAGCTTTGATGACAACACAGTCACTCTGCAGTTACATTACAACAGCTCAACACAACGCTGAAACTGCCAGTGAATTAAGCAAAGACAGGAAAAGTGCATTTTCAGTAACTGAGGTACAACTGTAATACACACACTGATATATGGGGGTGATAAAAAAAAAATGCACTTTAATTCCAAGGAACAATGTACATACACTAGTATTATATGCTGTCCCCTGAGAACTAATTTTCCCCAGGCGAAATGCACTTGTTCCAATTGTTCTTTTCCGCAATCTTTGCAAGTTACCACTTGCCACATAGCACTGACAGCTATGCCTCTATCTGCCATAGCTCCATACGATCTAAGTGTTGAACAACATTCCCTGTGCACAATTGACCTTCTGTGACCTTGACCTTTGACCTAGAGAACTCCAAATCTAATGCATAAAGCTTTCCATTGTGGGGAGTTACCACGTCTTATATGGTGAAAATCCCTCCACTTCTTTGGAAGATATAGCACAGACAAGATATTTGTGACAGACGATGTGCCGGGTGGTGTGACGGACTCTCGCACAGATGGAAAATGCGAAAACAGTATGTCTCCCCCCCACTGTGAGAGATGGAGCGATGAGCGTTGAACTGTTATGCCAATACCTCATGCCTTTCAGATTGTTATGGATAATTGTAATGTCATCACATCTCTTTCCTTTCAACTTAATTCATAGAAAAGGCAGTTCAAAATCAGAAGAATACAAAGAATGCAGTAACATATTTTTATTCCAAAGTCTGAAGCACACGTGGCTCTTTTTTCCTGCCTTTGAAAAAGTTTTCTGTAGCTAGGGTATAAGATCAAACGAAATAGCTAGTAGGGGATGATCTCCACTAGTAAATTACACATAACTGACCTCAGAGAAACTCACTTCCTCGAGACCGGCACCAGTAACACTTTCTGTTCAGCTCTCGAACTTCTAAAATCTTTTAACAGCGTATTCCAATAATGGACTGCCCACAGAGAAATCGCCAATTTTCAGTGAGGAGAAGAAAAAAAAAATCAACCGTTTCAATGGCCTGCTCTGTTGGCAGTCAAGAGCCGCGATGTAGGTAGTGGCAGAGTAACGGGATGAAGGAAGACAGCGGAGAGCCCCACCGCGTTGGTAAAAAGAGTGCCGATCGATAGCTAAGATTCGGATGGGGGAAGAGGATCTGTCCCTTATCAAGCCCTCGTTTCGCATTCTGCTTGTACAGTACGCTAACGAGCGCACCCAGACTCCCCAAAACCATCTCCCAAGCGATTCGCCCCCTGCCGCGACAGAGCCCGGAGCATCGCTGCCGCTCACTGTCACCACAATGCCGATTAATTAACAGTTTGTGGATCCCTAATTATGTAGGCCTCAGCATTGATTTTATTTAGCCTTCATTTAACTGTCTTGTCCCTTTGAGACCCGAGCGAGCATCTGGCTAAGCTCTCCACACTTCAGCAGGTTTAACATGAGGGGAAAAATATGCAAAAACAGGGCAAAACTCCTGACTCAAATCATTTCAAAGTGAAAAGTATCACTGCCAAAACAAATATGTCAAGCTTAAAGAGAGATTTTAGTCTTATATTTAGACTAAAAACCATATCACTGTTTTATTTCTCTAAATAAGACAAAACGATTGCTGCAAAGAGAGCCTCTTACTTCAAGATTTTCAAGTGAGGTAAAATGATTTCACTTGACAGGTAACTAAAACAAGGTAACATTTTTGACACGACGAAAGCTTGGATTTTAAAAGACCGGAGCACTTGTTGAACAGACATACTCTCAGTAAACAGAATGTCAGGTATGCCCACGCAAATCCCAGTGCTAAACACCTCAGTCAGGTGATGCATGCGCAAAGTAGGCTATACGTGTAAGCCTCTTGTTCGAGCTTGTTGGTCACAGATGAAGCATATAGAGTCAGTTCTATGGGCTGCTTGTGAGTGCTATCACACAATTCCAGCTGCAGGCAAGTGACGGATGAGGTCGGAGGTTTACATACACTTCGGTTGAAGTAATTACAATAGATTTTTAAGCCGCTCCATAAATTTTATGGGAACAAACTCTAGCTTTGCCAAATCAGTTAGGACATCAATTTCACAAATGACAGAAGAGTTGTTTCTAGCAAATTTGTACAGATTATCTCATCCATAACTCAGTATACCCAAAGTTGACTGTGCCTTTACACATCTCACAAAATTCCAGAAAAATGACATTATGGCTTTAGAAACTTTCAATAGGCTAAATGACATCACTTGAGTCAAATAAGGGTATACCTGTACAGTACTGTACTGCATTTTAAGGCCTACCTTCAAACTCGGTGCCAATCTGCCGTCATGTTTGGAGGGAAAAGAGGGAGGCTTGTGAGCTGAAGAACACCTCACTCAACTGTAAAGCAACGGTGGTAGCAGCATCATATTTATGGAGTGCAATGCTACAGAAAAGACTGGTGCACTGTACAAAATAGATGGCGTCTTGAGGAAGGGAAATTTTGTGAAAATATAGAGCAATATCTTAAGACAACAGCCATGAAGTTAAGGCTTGAGCACAAGAGTCTTGCAAAATTGTGGCAAAATGGCTTAAAGACAACAAAATCAAGCCAGTGGAGTGGCCATCACACAGCTTCTGACCTCAATCTAATTGAATATTTGTGGGCAGAACTGAAGATGCATGTGAAAGCACAGAGGCCTACAAACCTGACCCAGATGCTTCATTTAGTAAGAAGGAATGGGCCAAAATTCCAGAGGCTTTTTGTCAGAAGCTTGTGGAAGGCTACCCGAAATGTCTGACCCAAATTAAACAATTTAAAGGCAATGCCGCCAAATGCTATGGAGCAGTGAAAAGTACTTGCCCCCTCTCCAATTTCTTCTATTTTTGTGTATCTCTCCTGTGATCTGGAAAAACCTCGTAAAGGTGTGTCACTTTTGGTAGAAACTGAGTATAACCTTCATTTGCAGTAATTAAGAGTGGTGACAATTTTAGCCATTAATGTCATTTGAACTTTCAAAATCAAGTTTTAATCATATTTTTTTCTGTTAGGAAAAGTCCAGAACCTAAAATTTTTGTTCAATTGCAAGATCTTTGCCACTGATAAACTTACTAGTTTTTTCCTGATCACAGGAAATTTGTCACACTTAACTGTTTCAGATTATCAGATTAATTTTAATATTACACAAAGATAACCTGGTTAGAGACAAATGATGACTACATCTATCTACGGGAAAATGCTATCCATCCCTAACTGGCCCTGTGTAAAAAAGTAATTCCCCCCCTAGGTCCGAAATAAAGCAATTAAACAAATTCAAAGGAAATTGAGTTTTTTTTCGCTAGATACATCCAAGCATGATTACTGCCAGCCTTGTTGAATCTAAACATCACTTACATAGAACCAGTCTGGCAATGTGAAGCTGCTATTCAAAAATTCAGGAATGGATTAGAAACAAAGTTGTCGACATTTATCAGTCTGAGAAGTGGTTCAAAGCCATTTCTAAGGCTTTGGGATTCCGCCAACCCATGGTCAGAGTCATTATCTACAAATAGAGAAAACTAGAAATAGTGGTGAACATTCCTAGGAGTGGCCAGCTTATCAAAATTCCTCCAAGATGACCCATAAAGCAGGACACAAAAGAACACAAACGAACATCAGAAGAACCGCAGGCCTCACCTGCTGCCCCAGTTAAGGTCAGTGTTTACGATTCTACAATAAGAAAGAATGTCATGCATGTGAGAGCAGGAAGGAAGAATCCACTGCTGATCAAAAAGAATATGAAAACTTGTCTCACGTTTTGCAAAAAGCATCTTGATGACCCCAAGACTTTTGGGGTGATATTCTGTGGAGTGAAGAGTCAAAAGTGGAGCTCTGTGGAAGATATGGGTCCCATTACATGGAGACTAAAGCTAACACACCATTCCACAGCAAGAGCATCATACCAAGTCAAACATGGTGGTGGTAAAATGATTGTCTGAGACTGCTTTTGTGCTTCAGGACCTGGGTGACTTGCCATAATGGATGGAAACAGGAATTCTGCTTATCAGAAAATCCTGGAGGATAATGTCCAACCATCACTTTGTGACCCAAAACTCAAGCACTGTTGGGTTATGGAGCAGCACAATGATCCAAAGCACATAAGCAAGTTCACCTCTGAATGAGTACAGAGAAACAAAATGGAAGTTTTGGTGTGGCCTGGTCAAAGTCCCGACCTGAATTTGATTGCTATGCAGTGTCAGTACCTTAAACAGGCAGTTTATGCTTGAAAACGCCCAACTGTGGCTGAATTAAAACAATTCTGCCAAGAATAGTGAGCCAAAATTCAATGTAAAGCAAAGAAAATCACACATTTCCGGTGACAGACAAAATCATTGTTTACATGAGTAATACAGGTTTTGAATAACTCCTCACCATCAGGAAATGAATTTTTAATTTAAAAGCTGCATTTTGAGGTTACTCATATATTCTTTATTTAATATTAAAAATAGCTGAATGTTCTTTTGTAAAACAAAAATGGAAAAGGAGCAAATACACTAAGTTACAGTGCTGTGAAAAGCAGGTAAACCCCTGACCCACTGGGAATATGATGAACAAATTAAAAGGTGAAATAGTTCTTTCTCACTGCTATTATTCTGTCGTTCCACAGTCTTACATTATTGATCCAAACTGACCAAAGACAGGGAATGTTTACGAGGATTAAATGCAAGGCATTTTGAGACTTACATGAAGCTTAAATGTATTTGGCTAAGGAGTATGCAAAGTACTACTTCAACTGTACAGGACTACTTGGAGGCTGCACTTTGCAAAGACAGTGTTCATCTGCGCCAATAATATGAAGTCAGATTCAGAGTCAGTGAACAAAAAACAGAAGATGGATGCATTTAATATGTCAGGAGCAGCTGAAGTTCATTCTAATTCCGTCATGGTTTCCTTGATTAATCAGTGTGTGATCAAAAAGTTCCAAGATTTCACTTCTATTTTCAGGAATTAAGAGTAAACATAAGTATTATATGCCATTGCCTTCAAAGTTAACGCCCCCAGCTGAGACAGACTTTTTTCAATGTTCCTGCCAATTTCAGAATCGCTTGAGGTCTTCAGATGCAATGTAACCAAGTTCTGCTTTTATATTATTATAGATGCTTGGTATTCCATCAAGACTGTTACCTTTCAACTTAGTTTTGATTCTTGGGAAAAAAAGAAAACCTACTCAGGGCAGAATCGAGAGAAGACTGCGGATCACAAGAATGTCTAGTTCCGCCAAAAATTCTTGAAAGTTTATTTCCCGTACAATTTCATCATGACACGGGCAAGAGATGCATCTTTTTTTAACATGATTTTGCACCATGTGCATATGGCAACTATCTGTAATTGGTATGCACTGTACTGATACTCACTGCCCAGTTACTGGCTCCTGTAACAGAAGCCTACTGTACTTTTCCATCAGACCTTATGAATAATTATTAAATACCCAAAACAAAGTGTTCTCAATCACTCAGACAACACTGCATCAAGAATCCTCATCTATGAGTCATTTAACCACATGAGCTCAGGATTACTATGGCAAACCTTCATCAAGCACAACAGTATGAAGTAACACCACAAATGCCAGGTAAAACTTTACTGTGGAATAAAGAAGCCTTATATTAACATCAACTTCTCTGGGTGCACAAGCATCTGGGATGAACCATCACACAGTGGAAACAAGTGCTGTGGTCAGACAAATATTTTTCAGATGTTTTTTCACTGTTATCACTGATCTGAAGTAATTTTGACTCATTTCTAGATTTGTCTATTTCACTTACCTCAAGCAAAAATCAAGAGATAAGTCAAAATTACTTCAAATCAGAGGCAGAATGTATTCTTCAAAAAATTAAGGCAACAGATTTAAGTGTTTATGTCTAAATACAAGATTAAAATGCTTGGAAAGATTTTGCTTGTGCAGTGTTGGAAGAAAACAGACGCCATGTTCTCCAGACCCGCTAGTTAGACCCGACCCATTCCAGCTCAAATGGACCAGGGGGTGACACCACCCTCTAACGGATTTAGTTGATTTTTGCTCCAATAGTTGCTATATGCACACGGCCAAAAATCCCAAAATTTTGGCTGCCAACTCCTACTGGTTACAACGTGGCAGCCATTTTAAAAATTGCCTTTTATGCGCGTTGTGACGTGCCATGCCCACTTGTTTCAAACCCTTTTTTGGTAATAAATCAAAAACTATAGCACCTATTGACAGACAATGGCATTCTTTTGTAATTTTTCATGCTGTAATGAATCTGCAGTCAAATAAGTGATAGCTCCTATGGTTTGGGAACTATTGGATGAAAACCCAAAATTTAGCCCCCTAATCTCAATGCTGCCACCGGATATCAAAATGGAACTTGTTTTATGCTTATCATCATCATTTCAACTCTATAATATGAAAAAATTATAGAGGTGTTCTGCTGTGTTTAGATGTAATCTTCCAAAACGTAAAATAGATATTTTGTGAAACCAATATCGCCATGTAGGCCTTTACACACACGCGCACATTACACAAATGTATAGAGACTCATACCAAGAATACTTTTTGTCTAGCTTTTCCATGAAAACTTGTCTTGTGTACATATCAGCAGTTATACTCCTCAAGGTCAAATGTGATTACCATTTCACTGTCAAGTCACACCTACTCCGTCAAAGTGGATGTAAAATTACTGAAGGATTCTTCTATCTGTTTTATTTCAGAGTCCTCCAGTTTGTATTGGCGTCCACTGCTCCCTGTTGCAGAGGGAACTGACACTGAAGTCAAAAAATTAATGAGAGGGACCCAACGGACCTCTTTTCCGACAGGCCAGAAGAGGTGGCCACTGGACTCCCTGCGATGCATAAAGCCGACCAGTAAATCCTGCTTTTCATCACATTTTTCTTCAATACACACAATATACCACTTTGCGTCATATACCCCTGCAGCATATTGCCCTGGTTTCAAATCCCCCATGTTGACAGTTAGCTGTGATTTTGAGATCAATGTGCATGACTGATCCTGTGAAAGACGGAACATCTGCAAACCTTGAAGACTTGGGACAAATCTATGATGGCTTCTGGTCCCTGCAATAGTTTTTTCCTGATTCCAGGCGAGCACTGATAACTTTTGCATGAGACTGCCAAGTTTTATGCCAATAGGGACAATAGTTTTTGATTTATTGGGAAAAGGGGGTTGAAAAAGTGGCATGGCATGTCGTGACATGCGTAAATGGCGATTTTGTAACCAGTTGGAGTTGGCAGCCCAAATTTTGGGATTTTTGTCCATGTACATAGAGCAACTGGTGGAAAAATCAGGACAATCTGAGAGATGGTGGTTACAAATGCCCAGGCTACTGCTCCATTTGAGATGGAATGGCCCACCATTGACATGGTTACCAGCAACAAATCCAAGAGCCATGCTCTTTCATGGTATGGGGTTGTGACAGTGCACTTAGCCAAGTGTAAATAGCACTTCAGGGAAGGTACCATTAATGTTGAAAAGTACACAGATTTTGGAGCAATATGTGCTGCCTACAAGACATTCTCCAAGGACACTCATAGATACTTCAACAAAGAAAACCACATTCTGCATGCATTGCAAAAGTGTTAATGCGTAAGAAAAGGGTGAGTGTGCTGGACTGGCCTTCCTGCAGTTCCGACTTGTAGGCAATCTATGGTACATTTTGAAATGCAAAATCCTGTCCTGCTGTTCACTTTGAGGCTTGACTGCAGGATGAATGGGACAGAATTAAACATGGAGCACTTCATCTTTTGGTGTCTTCACTCCCTTAATGTTTATTGACAGTTGTGAAAATTATGGCAACAATAGGAAAAGGTGAATGTTTCACTGTCCCAACTTTTTTGAAATATATTATAAGAATTAACTTCATTGTTTATTTAAAAAAAAATATACATTTCATGCGGAGAAACATCAAATTATGTGCTGTTGTTTTGTTTACAATGCAATACACTGAAAGATAATTTATAAATCACTGCTTTCAGCTTTCATTTTGATTTAACATATCACCCCAACTTTACGTATGCAGTATACCACCACTTCAATGGAATCCAATAATAATAGTAATCCTTTCAAGCAATACAGAATCATGAAAGAAAGGAAGTGACCCTAAAGGAGCAGGAAGTGAACTTTAAGTGCCATAAAATACCATTATGTCCTTTTCCCAGATATTTGCCCGCATATTTTCCAACCACAGTCATTCAGGGACTAAGGACAAATGGAACAGAGGAACAATAACTGTAAAAAGAAGCCACAAAATGAAAGATTAATTCATAATCCCGCATTCGACCTCACCCCGAGAAGAAAATGGGAAATGTTACAGCAGTTTTAAGATCTCACAGGAAACATAAAACCAACACACAATGCAGAATGACAGACAAATGGTCAAGTTCCCGTCTTTGTGCCAACAGCACAGCTAATGTCATGGAGAGCAGAATTTGGACAGGACGGCAGCCAATTTAACAAGCTCTGGCTTAATACAGAATGTTAACAGATTATGATCTCCAACCATGCAAGCTGCCAGCACGTTGACGGAAACACAACAGGTCGCTGGTTGCCTGACATCTTCCTTGTTTCTCCCTGTATACTTTTGGACCTATATAACATAACTACAAGAAACCTGGCTTTATGACAATGGTAGTGCCAAAATAATAATAATTGTACAAGATTATTTTGGACACTGACACTTTTGAACATGTCAATATGTTAATTCTTCTGGTGTTCGTGCACAGTTCACTCTTTCAGAAGCTCATTTTTAAAATGTGTACCTGATATCAGGCACAGGTTTAAAAACCCCTGAGCCAATAGACTCTTCTTAGGCAACATAAAACTTCATTGTTTGGAAATTCAGCATAAGTGAATTTACACACATATTGATCTAACTGCGAGCGAAAACCAATACAATACTAACTAACCAAAACTCAACAAGTTTGCAAACCAAAAAAGAAAAAATAATTAAATATTGCTCCGACCTGACTTGGAGATATTGTAAGCGATTCTTGGATAGTTTTAGGAACAGAGAGAAAGAGTAGGCCAGTGGCGACTTGGGCAGAAAGGGCTCTGATTGGCTGAAGCCCTGTAAACATTCAACAGTTCTGCCAGGGCACAGCTCAGGGGTTGCTTAGCAACTGATGTTGGGGGGGGAAAAATGCAGCTTGAACTCGATTTCTAAATGCAAGAGCGGCATCGGAAAATAAACACACACTGCGCCGAAAGAACGCTTCAGTGTGTCTGAATATATGCTTCTTGAAGTGTGAAATACCGGCTAAACACTGATGTGTGGGGGTGAACGGTAACAGCAGGAAAGAACAAGCTTTCAATACACCTTACCCTCTTTTTCTTCCAGAACTTTCCTCGGAGGTACTTTCTCGAATAGCCGATTGCGGCCCAGAAGTGTCACTGCGCCTCCACATCAACAGTCTCCAACACAGTAGGTACATTTTTCAGTTTGACACTTCTAATACAGTAGTTCTAGCACCAAAAGAGTTCATACGAGAACAGTCATAAGAACAAAAAATAAAAAATAAAAACAAATTAGCGAGTTGTGCGTTCTCAGCATGCGAGCAGATGAGCTCCTATCGCCAGAAAACAGTGAGAGAGCAGAGCAGCTTTAAAACCTTGTCATTATCCAATCTCTTAACGGCGGGTCACGACACCACCGCTGCTGGGCTTAAGTTTATGAATTAGACCCCTCGCCCCCCTCAAACACGAGAAGCTGTCAGTCACTGATACACATGACAATGCAAACCAACATAAGCTCCTTTATCCTCCGTCTACCAAAGGCTTATCCCTGAACTCAATCTACCCCAATCACTGCCCTGTCAACCCCTGCATAGCCAGATCCAGAACACAGTCCATCTGCTGATGTTTGATACAGGGAGCATTTAGAGATAATTCCTCTGGGATATAAGTAAAGTATTACACCACAGCTTGGTATAAGCGTGTAGGACAGGACCAATTACAGACCCAATGATTTACAGGAGACCAGCCTTCCATCCATCCATTATCTTAACCACTTCTTCCTCATCAGGGTCGCGGGGGAGCCGGAGCCTATCCCAGCCAACTATGGGCAAAGGAAACCAGCCTTACCTCAGAGAAATAATATCACAGCAATTTCAATGCCCCACAGGCATGACTACAGGAGACCCGCAAGTATTTGACCGGAGACACAATTTCGAACAGTTAACTGCCCATGAATGTAACTACCCTCAATATACAAATGCAGCCTTCAAGTAACATCTGTACTGTGCAAACAGTGTAGGAACTACAGCCCTTTAAAAATGGTCAAAATACTTTCAGACCTCATGCTATATAAGGGTAAAATAGTTCTGCATCTCTATCTATGTTTGTAATTCCATTGAAATTAAGCGTGGTCAGAATGCTTCAGGCAGTGAAGCTTACTGCACTTCTTTGACGCTTGGTTCTCTCTGTCAGTCACTCTTAAGTGGTCCCCAGGAAAGTATGGGAAGGTTTTTGGGGTTACCTCCACCTGTGCTGGCTCCCCCGGGGTCCAAGGAAATGCATCTCCAGATCGGCAGTGTGCTGCCCAGAGCACGTCGTCCGAGCTCCATCTCTCTCTCCCGCCTGGCATACAACTGATCCCTCTTCCCCTACATCCCCGCCGAATACCGACCGAGGATTACTGCGTTAATCTGTTACCGCTCGCCGTCGTCGCTCTCCACCAATGGTGTCAGCCGGCGGAGGCACTAGTAAGCCCCGCCTCTCTCGTCGCAGCTTTGCGCCTCGAGTTAACTCCCGAACAGAGGCTGGCACGCACTCGCGACCGCCACCGCAGCTGGCACGCGGACAGAGCCGCTAGAAGTGCCAACCCATTATTCTGTTCTATTTACCAGGATTTGCTAATTAGGATTCACACTTCTTCAGCCAGGAGATGGGACAATGAAATGAAATCAGCTGCTTGGATTCATCAGTGGGACAACCATGCAGCAGGACTTCTACTGTCTGACCCCTGTAGTTTTTACTCTTGCTAGAAACACCCCCACCCCCTTCTCTATGACATGGCAGTATGGGGTACAGTGATGACAGTCAACAGAGTGGTTCACAGGAACCTCCAAACCACAGCCAGATAACCATGTTCACTGCAGAGAACAGGGCTTAGCGTTAACCATCCCGGTCCTGATTATGGCTGGATTATGGTCAAGCGGGGCCACAGAAACACATAAACCCCCTCAGCACAGAGTGTTCCAGGGCAGGTCAGATAAAAGAGGGGGGTTGGTTGGGGACGTGCGCACACATTTTCAGAGCTGACATCTGTCACCTGGCAGGGCCATCCTCCACTTCCTCCAGCTGGACGAAAGTTTGCCTCGGACAACAAAAACGCAGTCGCCCTGGACCTCTGGAGCGCGGCTCCGCCCTAGTCTAGTTCACAAGCCTCGCTGGGACCGCCATCCCGACCCGGAACAGGGCGTATGCACCGCAAGCCAGCCAGCTGCGCTCCGCACATCAGCAAGCCTATTTCAGCTAGGCCTGCACTGTTATCAGAGCACATCGCTGATGTACGCCACAACCGACCAATGAGGACACATCCCACCCTGCCTAAATCATTCTTTCCTCTCCCAGGAGGGGTGACCATGTTGTCCTTGTTTTCGGAGATGCTGAAACTCTCTGAATTGCTGACAGAATAAAAAGAGAGGACTGTGTGCTTCCTGTCTCACATTCGTCTCGTCCCCCTGACCCCGTTAATTGGGCGGGTCAGGAATCAGCGATACCTCATTACCGTCAGCAGGGAGACCCATTCGCTGCATGCATGATGCAGCAGGAACCTGAAAACGAGCTTTTCAGGGCAAACACAATTAGGCCTGTTTATCTTGCTGTTTAACCGGTGCCAGGGGAGGGAGAGGGAGAGAGAGAGAGAGGGAGAGAGGGGAATGACAAGGAGGAAAGGGTGAGGGATGGAGGAGCGAGGGAGCAGGAGCCAGATAGAGAGAGGGTAGAAAAGGGAAACAGAGAGAGGGAAAAAGGGAGGGAGAGAGAAGGAGGGATGGCGGGGAGAAAAAGACAGGAGGGAAACAGAGCCAGTGACGGCAAGGGATGGAGGGAGAGAGACAGAGAAAAAGCGAGGAAGAGGGAGAGAGAGGAGTGTAGGTAGAGCGAGGGAGCACAGAGGAGAATCAGCAAAGACACAGTTTCCACAGTCCAGGTGCAGTGTGGTGCTGTAGGCATTAATTACTGTAAAAGGAAGTGTGTTTACAGTAATAAGCAGCTGATTTACCAGGTGAGAATGACCAGAGGAGAGATTTCTCAGGCATCTCTGTGACGGGCTGGGGGGGGGCATCAGTAGCATGGAGCCCATTTTCTACGGAGTCACTGGTGGCGTACGCTGTAGGAACAGGTGATGCTGTAGCTTTGACGCTATGCTCGCAGGTGTGCATTATGAGAGCTGGATCCCCAGCCTGACAGCAATAATCAGAACCAGCTAGAGACTGGAGTACAGGAGCTTGAACATGTAGGAGTGCACACACACACACACGCACGCACACACGCACACACACACACACACACACACACACACGCACGCATGCTCGTAAAACATACAGACATATACGCCTGTGCACGCACACCTGGTCAACCCACCCGCCTTTCCCAAAGACAAAACTCCAGTCCTCAGGTACTACATGCTTGTATCCTCACCCGCAACCATAATACCTTCTGTTTACTTAAAACACAGCACAACCCCCCTTCCAATTCCAACTGAAATATTACATTTTTGAGCCTCCGTGACCAGACCCACAGCAAGGTCTTGGACTCTCAGTGGACTTATTATAGCAAGTATAGTTTGGCTGGCTGAGACAGTGAAGGTCGTTCATTTAGATGCAGTTCAGAGAGTTTTGAGTTCTCTCAGGGGTGAGCTGCAACACCCTCCAGAGAGACAACGGTAATTCTCAATTGTTATTCCTCTTGGTGACCACAGAAGCTTCTGATGATTCAGTCTCCACGGCGATATGCCCTCATTCCTGATCCGTTGCCCCTGATAACACTATATCTCAAAGCCAGCAAGCCTCAGATCCACCTCCAATGCAACTCAGCTTACGCCCCAGGAAGAGTTCAGATTCTGGGTTCTGACTGGATGACAACAATGGACTCAGTTTCAATGCAACGCTACCTCACTCAGAACATAAGATACATGTTCCAGTGTGACATGCAATTCTTCCCAGGCGAAAATCTTCCCTCTGCAGTTCAGTTCATTACCACTGAACTGTTTGGACTGTTTCGAATCATTCTTTTGATTCATTATTGTAATTCACTTGAGAATAATCTTTTGTAAAGTAATCATAAATCTTACTTTGCGCAATTACATATGACATGCTTAATTCCTTCTCTGATCTCTCCTCTCAACTGCTCAGCACATCGGCTTGGCACATTAGAAAATTCCAGAAATATACATCTTTAGAAGAGCAGCATTTAAGCTTTTTTTTCAGGGCTTTTCAACATTTTCAATAGAGGTGATATAGAGCAGTGTTGCCCATTTGTATGTCATGGCGGGCCAAGCTTATGCAAGTTCTCATTCCAACTAATCATTATGCCTGCATATTTTACTGAAAAGCACGTCTTAAAGGATAGATAAGGGAAGCAACTAGGGTCATCAGCATGTATAATGATTGGTTGAAATTGCTTTCGGCCCTCAGTGGCACACGATTGGGCATCACTGGCGTAGAGAGACAGTGAGAATGGCAAAGTCACGTCACAAACAGAAGCCGGATACAAATCAGCGATGTTGCGGCTGCTATTGAACGTTTAGAAGCAGGCTCCACACCGAAAAATCCTGCTTGATACCTATTTTTCTGTTGATACATTAATGACATTGAGAATCCATGCCTGAGTCAAAAAGCTCGCTTTACATTCACGTTTACAAAAATTTACACAAACACTGTACATTAACAAGAACACTCATAACTAGAAGAGCACTCAGAGAGCGCAGAACCTCCGCCGCCAGGGGGCAGCAAAGCCAAAAGCACAGCGATTGGAACTCCGGCCCATTGGAAAGACTTGAAATCTTGAACTTTGGAGTATATCTCAGCAGTACTTTGGCCTAGATATGCCAAAATTTAATCACCTCTTCCTTGACTGAATACCCACCTACCCTGAAAATTTCATCAAAATCCGGCCATTAGTTTTTGAGTTATCTTGTACACAAACAAACAAACCAACAAACAAACAGCACCGAAAACATAAACCTCCTCGGCGGAGGTTAAAAATAATATTAATCTGATTGAAAATCACTGCTGGGACCAAAATTTTTAGGGAAGAATTATAAACTGCCTGGTACACTGAAATGGCCTTGGAGGATGTGTGAAGGAAGAGGAGTGAGGAGGAGTGATTACTCCAACACACACACGGCTCCTTCAGTCAGCCATGACAGGCGAGGCAAACAAGCACTTCAACACTGTAACAGGTGCAGTATAGCGAGCACATTCTCACAGGACAGAGAAATGGGGATGGGGGGTGGAGGGTGGGGGTTTGTCCATCACAGAGGATACAATGAGCAGTCAGTTATGAGTTTCTGCTTATTTCACAATGTGTGAAAAAACAATAAATCACTGATCCCCCCCCACCCCCCCTTCATTCTAACAGCTAAAAAATGGGGCAGGTTCCTCCCCACCAAAGCCGCCAACACGTGTCACACACACAAACACACATGTGCGCACAAAACCTGAAAATACCTGCTTCAACTGAGCCGAAGAGCTCATACACAGTAAGCATTAGAAAAACAGAGAATGTTTTACCCGATGACTCCTCTCACCTCAATAAAGAACTGAGATAACAGACTTAGTCATGAGTCAGGCTTTGGAGGGGAGACCTTCACAGACTCTCACAAGAGCATAGATCTTTCTGACTGTGGTTTGCATTCATTTAGAAAATACAATTTTCTTGCTTAAATTATTCTCTTTTCTCTTGAGAGACCTGCTCGGAGCAATTTGTGGGACCAAATTAAAATTTAGAGTCCTCAGCTGACCTAGCTAATATGCATGTCTTTGAATGGTGAGGGGGGGGGGGCACATGGAGATAACCTGTATCAACAAGGAGACCACATGTAAACTTGAGAACAGAGGGGTAGTGGCAGACAGTTGGGTTTAAAAACCAAACAGAATTTGATGAGTGAGAGAGCTATGATGCAATACTCTCCTCTCTTTGAAGAAGGCTTAGTGCTCAGAGCTCACCGGCCCTCGCTCATTAACCACCGTTCACAGCCAGACGAGAGAGAGAGAGAGAGCGGGAGAGAGGGAGCGAGACAGCCGAAGAGTTTGTTCACAAGGTGGCAGAAGGAAAAAAGTCCCGCCCACTTTCTCTCTCTCCCTCTCCTCCTATTCTTCTCATTCTCTCTCCTTCTCTTTCACTAGACACTGAAAAGACTTTAGTACATTGAAAATCTCCGCCCTATCATATCATCAAATACAGATTATAAAATATTTGCTTTCAGTATCTTCAACAGATTTTAAACTAGCCTCATATAAATAAATAGTGATTCTAAATCAGGTTTCATCCGTTCCACTTTCACTCTCTCTTATCTCCCAACTCCTTTTGCTTCTCCTCTTCCTATTCTCTCAATAATCACTTTCCCTTCTCTTTCTCTTGCCGTCTCACTTTCCCTTTATCTACCATCTTTCCCTCTCTCTCCTTTCTTCTTTTCCCTCTCTCTCCCCTGCTCCCTCTTTCTCTCACACCATAACTCACCTGTTTCTTTCCCCTTTTGTTTTTCCTCGTCTCCCACTCTCTCTCCCCCTCACTCTTCCTCTCTCTCCTCTCTCTCTCTCTCTTGCCCCCTCTCCCCTTTCCCCACCGCCCCATCCCCTTTCTCTCTCAGATAAAATCACATCCTGCTGGGCAATGCAAAATTGATGAGCGTGCTCAGTGTGTGCTGTACACCTGTCACGGATCCGAGTTTATCAGTGACGCGCATGAGGTCGGAACTCGCTTGACAACAACATTAAAGCCAGTGAAACTGTTCCGTGCTTCGCTCAAATCGCTCAAAACACTCCCACAGCGGTCACCATGGAGACGGAAGTTCAATAGCTGCTGGAAATGAGTTAACAGTTCTAGACATAACACATGGTTAATGAACAACAAACACAGCGTGTGTTCTGCACACATCAGACAATGGGAGTTAGGTAAACCAAGATATGAACTGACTGAATAGCAAAAAAAAAAAGCATAAAATAATAGAGCAAGTAATACAAGGCACCGTAGAAATCATAGTACAATGTTACATTCAAACTCACAGCTCTGCAATATCCCTTCTCAATCCTTTGCAGACACTGCTTTTTTCAGTTTTTCTTCTTTCTTCCCCCTCTCTCATCATTTTACTGCCATCTCTATCTATCTCTCCCAGCCTCTCTCTCCTGAGTCCAGGCTATCAAGTTAAACTGCGTTATTACTGCCATATAAGTTTATATTTGTGTTGCCAAAGCACATGCAAATAAAGCTGGGAACATTTGAATGGATTTCTCTCTCTCCCCCTCTCTCTCTGTATTCTTCTTCTCCTTCTAACCCTGCTGTTTCTCATCCTGTCTTTCTCTCTCTCTTCACTCCTATCTCCATCTTTCCCTCCTCTCTCCCCATTGCTCAATCCTCTCCTCCCCTGTCTCACTCCATCTCTCTCCCTCCCTCCATACTAGGTCTCTCCCCCTCTCTTTCGTGAATTGGATATTTGTTTTGCACTCCCTCCCTCTTTTTTCTGTGCCTCTACCACTCACACTGCTTCCCATCTCATTTCTCTCCTCCTATCCCTCTCTCCCTCCCCACCTCCCTCTTTCTCCCTCTCTATTCCCCAGGAGTGACGGAGGGGAGCCAATCCGGCACTGCCCAGCAAAACCAGAAAATCCGTCTCATCAAAACATAACAAATACCATCTGTGCTCTGAGAATCCATGAATCAGCTGTGGTAATGGTGGCTTTATTGCACTGAGGGGAAAAAACTGTACTCCTCGATCAGCCGATCCCATCTGTGCCCCAAAATTCAGCCTTTGTTGGACTCAGAGGGGGTAAGATGCAGAATTTTTTTCTTTTTTTTGGGGGGGGGGGGGGTGTCAATCAGGCACCCCTGAGCGCTTGTGACAGGATGGGCTGCGGTCCTCAGAAAGACCAAATACTCATCTCAACTGGGACACGTAACAAATTTCACATCACATCTAGAGCATCCCAGTGGTACCACTGCACTTCTCTTTCACAGATGAAAAAGGGTCAGGGCTGTTGCTAGGGTGGTGGACAGTTATGCAGGGGCCCAAAGCTTTTGAGGGGCCCACAATGCTCCAGTTGAATGACAGGGCCACATCACAACAGAATTTTGTGGAGAGGCACAGAATTTCACGCAGCTCTGATTCACACAGGAGGGGGGGGGGTGATGCTCACATGACAGAGTTGGGGGTGGGAGTAATGATTTTACCAAACCTTGTCCATTTTAAAACACTAACAAATACACACACGGACATACTGATAAAGGCCAAATACACATGCCTATGATATGTACTGTGTGCTGTACCTGTCCCAAGCCTACAGTGACAAAGCCCAGCTCCCTACCCAATGCACTACACTGCTGCCCCATTCCAAAACTCGGCTCCTACAGCTGGACATGCCCTGCGTTAACCACAATGGCAGCACCAGCCTGTATATTACTGAGGAGAATGAGGTCATTGCTAACAAATCATACAGTATTACAGACTACATTTACAGGCAGGGGGCTTGTATTCTGAATCACTCCTGTCCACCCAGGACAAGGCTGATGCTCTATGGATTCTTTTTTTATTTCTGCCAGTATACTTCGCTGAGTATGAAATGGTTCATTAGCAAGGCATACATATTCATAAGTCGTAAATCATATTCATGCTGTGCCCTGAGCAGAGCTGTCTCTCCTATGAGATGGTGGTGTGGTGGGAACTGTGACCCCCAGCGACAGATGGCTGCACTGGTACCCCGAACAGGAACTTAATGGCCCACATGGACGCCTTATAAAAACATGCCCATAATTATTTAATGAAGCCCACTTCATTGTGGGTACAGGACGGCGTGTGTGATTTTGTGTATGTGAGCGTGTGTGCATCCACATGTGAGGGTGTATGGGTGTGTTTGTGTGTTCACATGAGTTTTTATATGGCCGAGGGTGTGTATACGAGTGTGGGTCGGTGTGTGCATGAGTTTGGATGCATGTGTGTGTGTGTGTGTGTGTGTGTGTGTGTGTGTGTCTACGCGCGCGCGTGTGTGTGTGTGTGTGTGTGTGTGTGAGTGACACCAGATGTGCATGGGTTTGTGTGCAGACTGTTTCAGAGTGCATGAGGGTGTGTGAGCACTGTGTGCATTGTGTGTGTGTGTTTGGGCATAAGTGTGTACGGGGAGGCTCACAGACTGACGCGATAAGCCACAGGGGGAGATACAGTGCTCACACAGTCTAGAAGCAGGAGCCAGTTGATTGAATTCTTGCAGTGAAGAACAAAGTTCACTGACTGCAATTACAAAACATCCTGAGAGCAATTCGACAGTGACACAATTTTAAAGGGCGGCAATTCCCACTCGGTTCACTCCATATGCATGTAAATACCAAATAAAAGAGCAGAAATTCTCAGCTCTTAATCGAGTGCAATAACATCCATATTGCCCGGACCGTGATGAAATTTCAGCCCTTTAACCTTCTATTACAATCCAAATACTTTCTATCGTCACCGTACCTCTGCTAGAGAAAGATTATATTATACTGCCTGCCCTTAATCGACAAATTAAAGAAATGCATGAGAATAGTAATATCATGGGAAAATAAGGTGGCTGGAGCCCAGAGCCATCTAAGAATCTTCTTTCCCCAATGCGAGAATATGAGTGAATACAAGTGGGAGGATGACTGCTGGGAGGGAGCTGGAATGTAGGTTCGATTTACGCCTGAAGTGAATGAAAGCTGCTGTTTAAGTCGGTGGGCGTCGGTGAATCAGCACTTTGAGCGAGGTCAGGCATCGCGGCCTCGCGCGAGAACGAGTCAGCGCGCGGACGCTTTGTGTGCTTTGAGTGACTAAGGCATTCATTATTAAAGCTAACAATGGCGGGCGGCATCTGCAGACCAGCCGACTTCAGAGAACAACAGACTAGCCAGCGATTACTCCGGGGACACGGAGGAGATGCTGGAAGGCAGCTCTGCCAGTACAATAGAGTCCAACAGCAGCTTCAGAGACATGAGGGGTAAGATATGGATGACCGTTGTGTAAGATGACTAGACAGGTCAAGTTCCACAAGAGAGGGACATGATGAGGCCGAACGTATTGTGGATCATGTCTAATGTGAAGATTCAAGCTGGATCTCCCATTTCTCCAGGGGAAACATCTTCACTCTACAGTGTATATTAAAATTCTAGATTTGTTGAGCCTGGTATTATCCAAAAAGGGCTTCTTTGGGTTTTTGGGTTAGCCTGTAGGAACACATCTGACTGCACTTAACAAGGTCTTGACTGAATGAATTTAAGGTCATTAGATCAGTTAGATCAGGTGTTTTTGTGCTGGGTCAAAACAAAAACCTGCACCCACATTATTCATTTTTGAATAAGATTAGACACCCCTGTTCCACATGATTCTCAGCTTCCGAGAAGATGAGGAAGGGGTTTCCCTGTAGGACATTTTGCATATTACAGACTGAGGTCTGAACATGGTTTGTCGAAATCGGTGCAAATGAACACGACTGGAGAACCCCGCCTTCAACCCCATCAAAAGCCGTTTGATGAAACGAAACCCAAACTTAGCGACACATCTAATCATGCATCAACAACACCGTTTAACCTTGCTATCGCAGACTACTGCCGTTATCTTTCCAAAAGAGATGAGGTCTTTATAACAGCCAAGTAGGGATCGACACCACATTAATACCCATCAGATGGGGCGGCTAATCTCCCTACCGTTGGGTAAATAATAAGTGTCTCCTGTGTTATTCCCCAAACCACTTTCAACAAAATGTGTGCAATTTTGTGAGTGACCTCCCTTTGGCTAAACTTCTGCACCCAGCCATTTTTCCCGACCCTGATCAGTGACTGGCCGGGTAAATGCCAGCGCTTTGAAAGGAAGCAGAATTTGACAACTATTCGGAATTCGAAGTGGCGCTTTCACAATACAGCATTGGGGAAAAAACGATGTGCGATATGGAATAGGAAGTAGCAGGATCACAGATAATGCTACCAAAAGGATTAGTTTGACATCTTCACGGTCTCATGAACGGTTGGGGCAATAACCGTTCTCGTGCACCCAATGCCCTCAACGGTCAGGACAATAGCCTCTTCCCCATCATTGTGGACTGTAACGTTGGATTAACAAGTGTCTGTAGACTTCCACAGCCATGTACTGCGCATCACTGTTTGCCTTTACACTGTAAACCCAGATTGGGTGGTGTCCTCAGATGTTTTGTAGAAAAGTTGTGAAAGCCTTGCGTGGATGGTACTAAAAAAATCATGGTATATATTCTGAAAAATTATGCTTTTAAGTGTAGCGAACACAAGATCATTGACTTGGCTTGCACAATTTTTTGATGTAATCGATTTCCACTATACCTTTGAGTGCAAACACAACATCTGGGTTTACACTGTCTGTCTACAAACTTATTTTATTTTTACAAAATCTGGCAGATGTTGCAGTTCGTTTTAGGTCACTGTAAGTTCTCACAGGGACAAGTGAAACAGAAAAACGGTGGTGGAAGAGGAGAGGGAGACAGGGAAGGATGAAAGAGTGAAAGAGAGGGAGGGACAGGGAGAGAGAGAGTGAGACCCAGCCCGAGACTGCATAAGGAGATGGTGCTTTGTTGAAAAGGTCACAAACTTTTCTCCCCCTAGAAAACAGAACAAAGCTGATTAGATGTCCGTTGACTAACAGGAGTGAAGTCGTTGTTATTGGTGAAGCTCTGGTCGTCAAAGCTCGTGTGGCTGAGAGCCACAGACCTTTTCAGTCACAGAGCCATTTACATCAGATCAAAAGAAGCACTCTGGGCACCATGGTACAGAGTGAGCAAGAAAGAGAGAGAGAGAGAGAGAGATGGGCAACATATTTTCCTGGTTTCCACGGAAACACCACGCTTTGACTAGGAACTTTCTGGTCTCATTAGACTGTGTGAGTGTGTGCGTATGTCTGCTCGGGTGTGAGTGCATGACATGACTACAGGACTCTGTTGCACTGAATCAGCAAGAAAGGACTCTTTTACATCCGATAGATAAGTATATCAAGAAAAACAAGCATAGAGACAGACTATGAGGGCAACAGGAGGGGAGAAATGAATGCACCCACCCCCAATGTACCAAGGGCGGGGTGGGGGGCATTATTAAAAGACAATGAACTGGTATGTGTACAGAGTCAGACTCAGATACACCTAACCTCCTGCTGGTTGTATTAAGTTTAATTTTAACTTTGTTTGGCGGGAAACATGATGACACCTCCACTGCCTGTAGGGCATTGCAGGCTCAGGATAGAGGACTGGTGTGTGTAAGGCGTGTTAGATTCAGAGGATTGGAAATTTTTTCTCGATGCCCAAAAAGCACAATGTAGCCTTCAGCTCTCATACTGACAGGACCCGGGCAGAACTTATATTCCTCGTCACGCTCAGAAACTACTGGAGCTCTGGCCCGTTTCTCGTGGTGGTTTTTAATAACAACAACGGAAGGCCAGAGGTTTTCACTGCCCAACAGCCGCCGTGTCTCAGGAATTCAACACTGAGCGAGCCAGGGCAAAGGTTCCACTACCACTGGCCATCTTTTAATTCAAGTTTGTGCAGCCATTTTACAGTCAAACCACAGGAAGATGGAATTAATTATCCCCGCATCCTTAAATCATGAAGACACCCTAACTCACCAATAAAGAGCTCTAATACGCATGCATTAACACTGCTTCTGTGTAGAGGAATTAACTGCACTGCATTACATTTTCTCAGAGGTGGAAAACATGCGCATCAATCTACATTTATTCATAACTTTGACTTACTGACTTACAAATAAACCGAAGAATTCCATCTTTAATTCATATAGTCTACTCTACGCAAATAAATGTGTTTATCAGTTTCAGTTTTATAGCTAAATTTACCAGGCCACATCTCAGAGGAAAGATAACGGAATCCTCACTGTTTGTTTTAATTTTAAAACAAGAATCCTCCCCAGTCACTCTCTGACCCTGAGTGGTGAACGGCGATAAATATTCATGCCCCGAATCCAAATCAGACTATCAAATTAAACTACATTCACTGGACAAAAAAAAACCAAAAAAAAAACCAGGATATTATTGTAGAAAAATATTCAAAAAAAAAAAAAAACAAGTAAAAACAAAAGGTAAAAATATATTTTCATAATAATATTTACAAAATGATTTCACTCAAATCAGCTCATCCAAACATGTCTAAGCAGTAAAAAAGCTGGGAAAAAAGTTTCAGAAAGAAGCAAAATCACTAGTTTCAGAGAAAGTGTAGACCATCGACAGTCTGGATGCGTAGTGAATGAATGCACTGTTCTATTCTGTATTTTAACAGCAGTTGCTGTATGTGTCTCAAGACAAATTTCCTTCAAGATAATACAGTCTCTGATCTTTTATTGAGCCGCACATCGACAGAGAAAACAGGAAGAATAGCTAATCATTGCGTCTACCTGACCGCACCATCATACCAGCGAGATGCCCTCTGCATCGCTGTTAGCGTCAAATTTATAGGAAACTGGAACTGACTGATGACACAGCGTCTGGGCAGAGAAGTCAACTCTGGTCAGGAGAGGTCTTCATGATGACTAAATTTGCTCGACCATGCTTCGGACTCTGAGTCCGTTTGATCTATTTCCGCCTGTCCACACGTCAGCCTCATCCCGACGGCCAAGCTCTCCCGAGAATTATAATGAGAGAAGCATAACTCTGCTTCTCCTTGCATTCGTCCCCGGTGCCGGGATGCAGTGTTTCATATGAAAAAAAGAAAAACGCCGTCTCTAACGGCCGAATATGCAACTATCTCCACTCCCGCATATAACACAACAATAATTATTCCCACCAGGAACATTGATTTTAACACCTTCTCTGCTTTAGCCGCATCATAAATGTATTATTATTGTTTCATAATTGTTTTACTAAAAGGGCGTTTGTGGTTATTAATATGGGTTTGGCAATCATTTTTCCAATCATTGAATTAAGTCCTCATGTCAAAGAAGAAAGCATAACAAGCCAGTCAGTGGCTGCATAAGTCTGCTGCCAAAGGATGCAAGCAGGGAGCGCCGGAGGGGCCAATGGAAAATCCAAAATTAACTATCCCCAAAACTACCTGTCGGGAGAAGTGGGACTAAAAAGATATTTTAAAAGGCCACTCATAATACTTTGGGAGATATTCTTCAAAAACGGAACTGAGGTCAAGGTCACAAAGGTCAATTTTCATACTTGCACTGGTTTCCTTGACAAACTTCAGAGGTTTTGATGTGCTACATTAAAATATTAGACGATTTTTCAGAAAAAAATTGCAAAAAAAGGTCTAAGTCCTACGGAAAAAAAGGTCAAAGGTCACAGGTCAACAAAATGTTCCCAGCTAGGGGATGGGCCCACCTACGCAAGCAATTTTGCGAGTCCACCGGCAACAGTGGCGGAGATATGCAACAGGAACGAAAAACAGTGCTGAAGGTCATCGCAGAAAGGTCAGAAGTTAGACGTTACAGATAAGGTAACAGAATACAGCTTCAGTAAATGGTCATAAAGTCAGCAGAAAATGTTAAGGCTGCCGCAAAGTTTTGGAGTAATGGATTTGGGCAGGTGCGCAGACGGACACGGCCGAAATCAATGGTTAAAGGGTTCTCAATAGAAATAAGCCAAAAAAAAATTTTGTTCCAAAAGATATGATGTTCCAGGATCACCTTTACAACAGTCCCTTAAATTGGCAGTTATACTGAAGAGGGATTAGTTTCTGTGACAGCCACACAGGCATCAGGTTTCCACTTGACAATAATGCCTTTGAAAAAGGACAGAGGATAAAAATAGCGCAGTTCTGAAACGCAATACAATTCACTCTAAATAGCACAAATACAGACAAAATTGAGCCCTTGTGTAGAAAAGTGCTCCTGTCAGGAGTAAAATAAACGAATATGGTGGAGACACAACTAAACGCGAGGTAAACGGTCCTCAATACCCCATGAAAGACAAAGCATCACATATTTCAATCCCAGATAAGTCCCCAGGAAAAGCGAATAGGACACGGAAACGTAAAAAATGGGACAGCTGAAAAGCCGTGAAATAAGAATCTTGAAAGCATTTAACATGGTACAATTAAAAATGAAACCTGAAGGTGAGGATGGTAAAAAACTCAGTGTCAAGACCATTAAAAGCACCAGCACCAGTACTTGGAGAAAAATGTAGCGGTGGACTGATATACGAAAGAGACCTCGTCATGCAGGGTTACCTCGAAGAGATGCCATTTGCTACCCAATGCACAGGATTAAATCAGAACAATGCTATGAAAATCAGATCGGAAGATATGGGGAATTTGAGCCTAAAAGTAAAGCCAGCTTTGAGTGAGCACATATGACCAAGACAACAGCATGGCCTTGCCTGCCAGGTATACACACAGGAGATGACACAAAAACAGAAGGATAATATATTTTAATGCATTTCTGAGCACTCGAAGACAGCAGGTGGAATTAATATAGTTACTCTATAGACTGTATATGAGCGAGAGTAGATAGATAGAGAGAAGATACTTTATTCATCCCCAAGGGGAAACTCAGGTATCCAGTGGCAAATAAATAAAAACACGACAGTCTAAAACAAAGCTAAGAACAACACAGTAATTACAAACAGACTATATGCAAATAGATTAAAAGACAAATAAAAAAGAAATATAGCATAGTGTAAATAAAGAAGCTATTGCACGTAGGCCCAGAGGTCTTAGGGGTGAGAAGTTGAAGTGGGGGGGGAGGGGGGGTCTCAAGAGACATTAAAAAGTCTGATAGCTGTGGGAGCAAAGGATCTCCTGAACCTCTCAGTCCTGCAGCGCAGTGAGATGAGCCGCCCACTGCAGCTGCTCCTCTGTCCAGCCAGAATGTTCTGGAGAGGGAGGCTCACATTGTCCATTATAACTTGTGGCTTGCTGCATGTGCCCCCCTCCACCACTGTTTTCAGTGAGTCCAGTCTCCTGCCCAGCACCCAACTGCCCTTTTTTACCAGCTTGTCCAGCTACTATAATAAGGCTCGCTCTTGTTTAAGTCGATGCTCCACAATTGACAATAATCTTCTCATACCATTTACAAATATGGTACTTATTTGACACAAAGGCCACAAATTATTATGGACAGAGGTGAAAAGTAGAGGGCGATAGAGTTTAGAGATTACCTTTGTGTATACTACATCTCTTATATACCTGCTTGTCTAGCCTTAGTGACCTTTGACCCCCATAAGACCGTGTTGACTGGGATTTGCAGGGGTTATGCAAGGGCAGCCATTTCGTGGCTCCAGACAGGGAGTGTCAAGGAATCGTTGAAGGTATAACATTACACTGTCATCAGGCCTTCTGCTGTTTACCATATGCGATTGGCATCATCGTTATGTACAGTGCATGTTAGCTCTAAATATCTGGACACAGATCCAACTTTAAAGGGCCATAATTCCTATTTGTGTTCCATCTACACCGCTTCAGACACCCACACATTAAAGCTGATAGTCTGATTTTTTTATTTGATTGCTTTACACTAGCCTTGTAGGAGGTACAGCCCTTTAAAAATGTCTTGTCCACCCTCCACAGCATAAAAGCTAGTTTTTTAGCTATTGGTATGCATGCAAACCTAATAGGAGGCAATTCATCTTGACAGTTCATTTGCCCTTTTATCACAGTGTCCAAGTGGTGAGGACACCAGCTTCCCAAACAATCACAAATCATTCTGTGTCTTTGCAAGGACAGTAAACACAGACAGATATTAGCTTCTTGTCAGCAGCTTGGAGCAAAACTACCCTGCCCCTATCATTTCTACCTGCTCCACAAGCAAATGCAGCATTTCTGTGCAGATTTTAAAATATAGCATAAATTAAAGCAACACTTTCATTTTTTGTTAAGTTATGAAGGCGTACAGACATATAGAAAATACTTCAGAACCTACACTCTCAGAAATAGGGGTACAGCAGGAGTCCATTTCTTTTCCCCAAGGCATTATGTACACTTTAGGGATAATTATAAGACCAGAGGTACCTGTGTGAACCTTTTTAGGGTCTAAAAGGTACTTTTATATTCCAAAACAAATAAAAACCCACTTCTAAGGTATAACAGCAGTACCTTTGAGGGTACTGCCCCAGTGACAACCAAGGCTTGCGAATAAATTATTTTTCGAAAGGTTTACTATTATTTTCAAAAAAAATATTGCATTTTTAATTAAATATCTCTGACAGTTTTGGTTTCTGCAGCACATGATATATATTTTTTGAGAGTTAATGGGCTCTTCAGGAGGAGAAGAAGACATACAGGAAGCTTAGCTTTGTCCTGCTTAGGTGAAAAATAAATGAGAAAAAGCATTTTCCTTGTTCCCACTCAATCTTTCCCAACACAGGAACCAATCCGCTCACTGCACAGGATTAACTGCAGGGACTGAGTGGACCAGGCTCAGATTATGGCTGAAATATGGACAGAACACAACGACCAGTGAACTTTTCCCAATAAGGTCACAGCTACTGACATTAACGAATGTAGTCATAAGCATGATTTAATTATATGCAAACTCAACCGGTCAGCAGTTTGTCCTGTCATGAACCACGTTTGTTATGGCAAAGTCATGTTGACCTTTTTCAAATTGCATAAATGCTTCTTTTAAGAATAAAAATAGAATATAGTCAAATAAAACGATTAATGTACGATTCAGCAGTTATTTCAATGTACCCGCATATTATGCATATTATAGCACAACATAAGGTAAATTATTCTTTGGAAAATACTTTTAATGTTGTGTCTTAATTATTATATAAACAGGAATTAAATGCTGTATTGGTTCACCTGAATAAATGAGGCACAGGAGAACATCGTAGGAGTTTAGCGAACAACAATGTTGTTAATTAAAACCACATTTCAATCCATGTGAACTCTGTTGTAAAGTGATCACTGAAATAAACAGACACACATGCTGACACAGCAATATTTTATTCACGACGCCGATATTTCATGACAGCCTCACTTAGAACATTGTTTGATGTAAAAGATAAATACATAATCTACTGCCCCCTCATTACCTTGCTTATTTGTTTTCAGACTGAAATATGTCCTCCCAATCTGTGGGAGATCTGTGCACTGTCGCTGCGAGCCAGAGAACTTGTTTTCACTCTACAATATGCTGCGAGATGCCTCCCCCTCGATGACACACCGGCCCCCGTTGCGGCATGCTGAGCATTTTAACATAAGTTGAAAACACGCTGTGCTTATTTTAAAAATGGAATCTGCTAACGGAGTAAGAGAGAGAGAGAGAGAGAGAGAGAGAGAGAGAGACTGTACTTGCTAGCTTGTCAGCGTTAGCTTCCGGCACTCAGGCACACTCATCCAAACATTACTGCTGATGCTTTTATCCAAAGCCACTTTGAGTGGATCAGATTAAACAAGAAGCCAGCTGGGGTAAAGGGCCTTGATTAGGGGCCCAACGTCTGTAGTGATCTTATTGTGGGAGTTAAACCAATAACCTCCTGACTCCACCTTTATAAACCAGTAGTCAGCACACCTCATTCATAAATACTAGAGTAGATTTTATGCCAGGATGTTGCTTATGTCACAAAATAAATGATGAAGTTTAAGAAGAAAATAAAAGATGCAAATCCTGATTTACAAGATAGTGCATGCGCCAAATTACATGTAATTTTTGCTTTAAGAATCACTATCAAACCTATAAAGCACTCAAAGAGTGGAAACCTGCCCCAAGGCATTTTTTCGCTATGAACTGAACAGAAAAATTACAGATTCCCTGATCATGAGTCCATCCCAAAATCTAACTGATTGTTCCTTAGCCCGTAGCCAACACATCCACGAGACATCATTGAAATTGAATTAGGAATTTGAGGGATATTGTCTGTACAGATAAACAAACAAGCAAACAGGCATGGGCAAATTCATAACCTCTGCCTGACTTTGTTGGCAGAGGTAATGAAATTAATCGCCAAGATTTCAAGTTCATGTGATTCCCTAATATGTAGCAGAAAGAAGCGTACAGATCTTTTTTGTATGGACATACTACGTCCAAATGAGGTCACCAGTGGTAATTGCCAGGACAATTGGCCGCCAGCAGATGAAGATTATGATATGGACAAGAGTAGAGGAAGACGCGCGATTGAGTGAGCAATAGCAACAATAGCACAACAAAATTAAATGTGCAGCACCCTCTCACGAAAGAACGCCACCAACTGCGCGGTCGTTGAAAAATGAAGTGGAGAACACTGGGTGTAGGTGTTTGGGGGGCGCTGTTGTTGCTGTTGCATACCCTCCCAAAAATGGGTAGCTGCGTCCCTGTCCCTGACAGAGTCTCTCCATAAGCATTCCACCAACATACTGCATGCATGAATGAACAAGTATGCGCACAATGCCCCATTACCTCCAAAATACAGTCCATGCAAATGCACACACCACGTCCAACAGAAAAACAAGCATAGGCATATAATGTATACATGGATATGAGCCCAGATGCTTTGCTCACACAAACACACACACACACACACACGCACCCAGACACACACACACACACACACACACACACACACACACACGCACACGCGCGCACACAATTATTTAGGAAGAATCAAAGAGACTAATTTCTTTACTTTCATTCAACCAAAATGAATAAGTCAAAATGATACTAAAATGCACCAATTATTAAACAAAACATCCTACAGAGAAGGTGAATAAATGGACAATTTACTTACTTTGGCAGGTGCACTGGGGCAGTTCCTTGATATCAGTCAAGAGTAAAAATTAATTGTATATTGAAGTCACATTAATGCCTGTATTGTATTGAGTAAAACGGCTTGGAAAAAGTTCACTGAGGTTAAATACATGGGTAATCTTTGCTTTCGACAGAGAACAGAAAGGGCCATCTCAAATGGATGGCAACACTCAACACAGTCTAACTACTGTCTCTCCTGCAGGCCAGCAATGAAGCTCACAGCCATCTTACAGCACATACTATAGCGTGCTAACAGAGACAGATATTCAGACACATAATATCAACCCCCTGTGACTTTACGGGAATATGGGACTACACTGGGACAGTGCCTCCTATTCATAACATAGCACTGATTATGGATCAGCTTTGTCTGTGCTGCTTATGATGTATGTTATGAGGAGGGGGGCAGGGGAAACTGGCCTGAGATCAGAACACCTGCTTTTGTGGAGTTTTGCGAATATAGGCTAATATAAGGTGTCTGCCAGTTCCCTTTTTTTTACCCAAATTAAATCTCCAGTAGCCTAAAGGAGGTATCGATCATGACATGCTGCTGCATATCTACAGCAATGATTAGGGAGAGGGCAGAGAATCATGTGCTTGTGAGCATGTCTGCATTTCTTTCCATGTATCTCATGCATTATTTATAGTGATGCTGTCCATTGGGACAGCGCGTGAGGAGGCATTATATGTACTGCGGGTGTTCGGCAGGATGTGGTCACGACTAGTAAACGACAGGGCTAAAGTGCAAGAGGCCCAGGTCCACTGCAAAAATCCAGTAATATTCCAATTCAGAAGCTGCTGTGCTTTGGACACCATGGCTTGAAGCTCGATGGGTATTCATATCTAAGGGGAAAAACGTCCAGCACCCTGCAGACACAAAGTCAATACGCGCATTAACAATAGCCGCGAGTGATTAGGAAAACATTAAAAAAGACGAACACTTACTTAAGCCCCTAAGCTCTTAACGCTGCGCATTTAATACTGACTCTGGAACCTCGCGGGCATTTCTTTCTTTTTGAAGCTATCCACTGCCCGATGAATATCTGCACAGTCATCCATAAATAAATGAGTCGAACTTTTGTTTTTATGTTTATATGCTGACATTTACAAGAGTGGCAGTGCCACTTCACACCAGACATTTCAGGAAGAATTGGAAAAGGGAATCAGCCCCTGGCTCTTGTACATACACTGTACATTTACAGAATAATCCAGACACAAGCGAGTAATGCTATACAAGATTTTCAAGCATAAAGCTAGAGAAGGAAATGTAGTTTGTTCAGGTTAGCTTATCACAGTTGGATACTACACAGCAGCCTGTGGCAAGCAACAGGCAAAGTGTTTGCATTAAAGTAAGCCACACACTGGTCATTTCCAGAGGTTTGATTGGAGTGCTTGACCCTACATCACAGTTGGGTCCTCAAGCCAATGAAACAAAGGTCGCAGCTGAGCATAACCGGATGATACACTGTCACTGTTTCTGTCCGCCGGTCTGCCTGCATGGGAAATATCTGAAAAATCTGAGATAAATTTTGACAAATTGAAATGCGCCTGTCATATCAGGGTCAACTTCTTCCGCTGTGAGGGAGTAAATGGTGGGAAAATAGCATTTTACCCTTTTACTCTGTCTTGTCTCATCTCATCCTTCGAGGCTGCGCAGGCATACAGGGTGGGGGGGTGCAATTCAACAGCTTCACTTAGGAAGCTCTGTGATTGGCCCCCCAGGCACTGATTCTGTGGACAAAAATGTCACATGGCAAGGAGAGGCTGCCTCATATTCAGTGTTTAGATGGTTAAGATACAGCACAGGAACTCAAAGGCCCAGTGTATCCACTGTAACATTAGTGTAAGTGTTGGACTGTAGAGCAGGGCCTTTATCCCAGAATGACTGGCTCTGTACTTGTCACTTAAGGTAAAATCACGGTAATCTGTTATTTACTCTCAAAAGAGAAGCAAACCATCCAGCTGTAAGGGTCTGAGCTCAACAAAATGGCTCCTGAAAATTTCACACTTTGTAACCACAGCAAAGGAACCCATGAAGAAATAAAAAGGGTCTTTGTTCAGATACATGACAAAAATCCATTTCTCTGACACTATGGTGCCTGCAATTTAATTCATTAGTCTGTCGCAAAGTGCTGCTTACAGTGGTGCACACAGTGGGCTCCACAGGTGCCCCACAGGTGCCCCACAGACCCCAACTGGGTGAAATGCTTGTTTAAACTCCATGGTGGGTTCGTCCCTTCTCCCATCACTGTCCGCCATCTTGCCTGCAGAGAGTGAAGACAAGCAGCACATTGCTGCAGGCTGCAATCGCTCCCATAAATAAGAATGAATGCTCCTGTTGCTCAGACGTACCCAATCCAAGCTCCTCCCAAGGTAATAGCCCCTCCCTAGTTTCCCACAACCATTACCGCGGCGACATACTTTATAGGCTGCCATGGCGCAAATCAACAGTAACTGCCCCTGCCTCGCTCTGGCCAATATCGCCGGCGGACTCCTTCTCTCCCAACCCTTTCCTCCTCGTACCTTTATTTTTTCGTCTTCGCTGGAAGCGAGCTGACGCAATGCTCCGGGATGTTTGGCACAGTGAGTTATTCTCCGTGGCTGCGTGCGCTGGCGTGATGTGCCCTTTTCGCACAGCGTTTACCGAGCCCGGCTTCCTCTCCCGGACTCATGTAGCAGAAATACAGTCAGCAGTGGCTCCAGTAGCCCCCGGGCCGACATTAACCTTATAAAACAAAAGTAATAGGGCCGATATCTGCAGCCCACACGGACACACTGTAACGCACAATAACAGCAGCGCGATTTATCTCCCCTGCCAGCATCATTCTTTCTCTCTCTTTCTCTTTTCCTTTCATCATTTGTCTTCCATCATCTCCTCCGAGTGATAGCACAGCGCAGCAGCTCCGAGGCTGTGAGACCTCTACACGTGCTCGGACATATTCAGGCCCCGCAGCCGTCTGCGGTGGAACGGCGAAGTACACTCCCACCCACGGACATGCACATACACACACACACACAAATACAAATGGAGCGTCAGTGTTAGTTCAGACGGGCACGGAAGTCAGTCTTGGCTCCACCCCTTGTCCAATCGCATTGGACTTCAGCGTCGCGTACCTAATTGAGCGTCTTTTTAAATAAGCCGGCGCTCCATCTCAAGTAGCCAAGCTCTACCATTCCCACCAAGACCCATTACAGATCTACACAAACATCCACGCCTGCAGATCTTTAAGGTATGAGAATCAGTTCTTGGGTATTTTTCTTACCTCGTGCATCATCTAATGTCCGGGCATCCTAATCCTTTCTCGGAGGAGGAATGCGTCCTATTTCAGCTGCCATCTCTCCCATCTTCGCAGTCAGATCATGGCAGGTAATGACGTAAATTTGGTTAAAAAATGTTAAGCTCGTCCGAATCTGGTTTAGGCGAGAAACGCCTAATGAACTACGGGGACATTTCCGTTATTCTGAAGGACAATGATCCGAGACTGTTAAATCTTACCATGACAGTTCACTGTGGCATTCGGTGAATTAAAGGGTGTGATTGGTGAAATGCATCTTGGACGCAGGGTCGATCTAAACACCTATTTGGCTACCACTTCTGATCTCGCTCTGTCTTACGGTGACACTTGTTTACTAGTATCATAAGTACTTTTCAGATTAAAAATGCTTATGCCTCCAAAAGTCTAGTCAGACTGGATTGGTCTCCGGTTGATTAGGCATTAGTCAGCAGGCGTTCTACACCGTGGTATTTTCTGCACTGTCTGCGGAGCGTTCTGCCATTCCTCCTCCCTCCGCCCAAAAAAAAAAAAAAAAAAAAAAAAAAAAAAAAATTCATTGCCGAGTCCAAACCCCCTGCGACAGCCCTCATCGTACTTCTGCCACCGAGCCAAGTTTTTACAGAAACTGCATCTAAAGTTTGTGTGCCCTCGCAGCAAGCCGCGTCTGCCGGCTAAGAAAAATTAAATAAAGCGTCTACCCCCATCAGTCCCAGAATTCTCGAAGACGCTGAAGTACCGCTCAAATCGCTATTTTGTCTCGTGCTTGTTGTTTTGTTTGATTAATGACATTTGTGCTGGTTTATACGATATTCACTCCAGCGTGAAGGGCAATAACCTGCAGTCTGCCCAGCAGGAACCGGATATGGTTGATAAAATCCCGGCGAGAAGTTTAAAAGAGGTACATTGGTCCGATTCCCAAATGCCATTAGCTTCATACCGTATTAGCTCTATAGGTGTTGCTATTCCTAAGTAATCTGGGGGAAGAAGAGAAGGCGTTATCATTGATTTGTCCGCCCATTATGACTTAAGGATTAAAAGCGTCAATGATCTCATCCCATTCTCGCTTTTACTTTACTGTCGCTCACGCATGAAACTCATTAAATTGCTGGATCAGTTGCTGGTTGGGTAACGCTGACATTAACGATGCTTTTAACATTATGCCTCTGCACCCCTCTCAGTGAAATCTCTTTGGAGTTAACTGGAAAGAAAACATATTTCGCAGTACGTCTGACCTTTGAATGCTGTAGCAGCCCCCGCATTTTCGATACTCTATCCGAGGCTTTTGCTGGATACTTCTGAATGTTGACCAACTGCCGTTCGTTTTTCATTTATTAGTCGACTTTTGGATAATGGACTTTCCCATAGTGATGGCCAAACGAGGCCTTATGACGTTTCAACCCTTTTTGGACCATTGTATTGGAAATAAATAAATAAATAAATAAATAAATAATAATAAAAAATTGGTTCACTACTTGAAGCTTCATTGAGCACGTGGGTGACATCTGCTGGCACAGATTGTAGTACAGCTTTGCAAGCGTGACGCTGACGCACATTGCGTGTGCACTTTGAGTTTTATTGTATTGTGTCAAAAAAAAAAAAAAAAAAAAAAAAAAGTTGTATGTTTTAGATTGTGCTTGGCGTATGCTAGGTGCGCTTGCGCGACTTAGGCATTTTATTCAGAAAAATAATAACAGAGCGCTGTTTCATCGATCTTAAATATATTTGAATTGCGCCAATTTTTCAGGGCTCCATAACCGGTCAGCTGATTCAGTCTGAAGCAGGAAGTGGTTTGAACGTCATCAGTCACGTGGTTTTTCCCGATATGAAGCAAGCTCCGACACTGCTTCAAAAAAATACCCTGTCGAGTTTGAAGCGTGCTTCGGAGCCTCGGTATCAGAGGTAACATCACTACTTTCCCAATTTCGTACCAAGTCGCAGCATCTTTGCACTTAAAGACGTTTTCAAGAAACTGGGGTACTGCGCAGGAACTGGAGTTTTGGGTATTTTCTCTTGGCTCAGTTAAAATGCAAGCATCTCTACCCCAGGATAAATGACGCAGAATCAAGGAAGTTATGGAGAGTGCACGTCGGCTTTGTCTATGACAAAGCGCGAATTGCTATCCCTTTTGAGGCACCTGAACTTCCTTCATGTACCGGCTTCTCTACCTCTCTCAATCTCTAATCAATTTGTTAAAAAAAAAAAAAAAAAACTGTCAAATTAGACGAAGGTTAAAAAAAAAAAAAAAATCTGATTTGCACTGTGGTCACTGTTGCGCAAGCTCTGGAATGGCACTTCGTTCTTTCATAAGGATAGGCTGGAGTCATCGGTCGCCTTCGAGTCTTCACTGATGCAGCTCCCTCAGTTGGTCTTGGGGGTTGGTTGGCTTCTGGAGGTTCGGATTGTCAAATCGCATAAAAAAAAAAAAAAATAAATAAATAAAAAAAAAAAGCTTATGAAGCAGCTGGTCGTACTTCTCTCTTGTGAAGGTTTTTAATCCCAGTTCTGCCGGATGTCATTTCCATGATCCGTACCTTTTTTATAATGCATTGTTCAGAGTTTCATAAATTCATCCCTGTTTTACTAAAGCATGAATTGCTGGGGTCTAGTTTCACTTAACATGTTTAGATCCTTCAGTCACTAGCTTGCTTGGAAATCTCTCCGTTCGCCTAATAACGGATTAAAGAAGGTTCATCCAGAAGACGATGATAAGCGTTTTTCCCTCACACTTTATTTGGTGAAAAGTTGGTATCGCACTTAAGAGCTGGGTGTTTTAGTCCTTATGTAGATGTATTGTTGGAAAGTAGTCTGTCTTACGGCTTTCTTCGGGGTTCTTGGATATGTGGAATTAACTACACCTTCAGAGAAATTTAATCCTTTACATGACCTCACCATTTCTGATTTCTCCTCTGATAACTGTATGTTCGCTAGCAACCTCAAACATTCCAAAAACTGATTAATGTGGTTAAGGCACTTCTGTGGTCATTGCCAGAACTAATACAGCATTTGTCCTTTTTCTTCTATTTCTCGGTCCCTGAAATGGCGAGCCAATGCAAGAGGAGATGAGCCCCTGTTCATGACTGATTCTGGGAAGGCGATGTACACAGTTTGGTTGCTGTTCATCTCCGCATACCCTGCAGTGCTGCGGTCTGCCCCCAAGCCTATGCACCACACATTCCTTTCGCATCGGCACTGCAACTACGGTTGCCTCTAGTTCCAGCATCTGTTATCCTAACCCTGTGTCGCTGGTCCTCAGGAGTATACCAGAAATAAGTCTGTCTTAATACTAGTGAATAATTTATGTAATTGGTAAATTGTAGTTATTGCAATGTTAATTCTATGCTCGCACAAAGTGTTGCCACCTCAAATTTAATGTCGATCAACTGTAATGGGCCTTAGGAAAATCAACGCATGCAAAATTCATAGTTATTGTCCAATCCGTTCAACTTGGGGAACTGGCATTTCATTCACATCGATTGCATCCGCCTTCGATCTATCCAAAATTTAAAATGTGAATGTATTTACCACATGTAAACTCATATCTCGTAGCATATTTCCTTTGCATCAAGTCTCATGGGGGACTTGCCGAATGTTCTTCTGCTTGCATTCAGCCTGCCGCTGATGTCCAGCATGCAGAGGAGAAGGTCATGCATGCTTGCATGAATTCAAAGGAAATGCAACATGCTTGTCGCTACACATCCTCATTCTCATATAGTATATTTCCTTTGTATCAAGTCACTCAACGTGTCTTGCCGGATGTTCTTCTGCTTGCATTCAGCAGGCCGCTGATGTCCAGCATGCAGAAGAGAAGGTCATGCATGCTTGCATGAATTCAAAGGAAATGCGACATGCTTGTCGCTTCACATCCTCATTCTCATATAGTATATTTCCTTTGTATCAAGTCACTCAACGTGTCTTGCCGAATGTTCTTCTGCTTGCATTCAGCAGGCCGCTGATGTCCAGCATGCAGAAGAGAAGGTCATGCATGCTTGCATGAATTCAAAGGAAATGCGACATGCTTGTCGCTTCACAACCTCATTCTCATATAGTATATTTCCTTTGTATCAAGTCACTCAACGTGTCTTGCCGAATGTTCTTCTGCTTGCATTCAGCAGGCCGCTGATGTCCAGCATGCAGAAGAGAAGGTCATGCATGCTTGCATGAATTCAAAGGAAATGCGACATGCTTGTCGCTTCACAACCTCATTCTCATATAGTATATTTCCTTTGTATCAAGTCACTCAACGTGTCTTGCCGAATGTTCTTCTGCTTGCATTCAGCAGGCCGCTGATGTCCAGCATGCAGAAGAGAAGGTCATGCATGCTTGCATGAATTCAAAGGAAATGCAACATGCTCTTCGCATTCACATTGTTTATCCCCACATAACACTTGCCGCATATCGATTTTTGCCTAAGGTTCCAGTCAATGTCATCTATTCCTTGATCATAGAACGAGGTTTTTATTCATATCCAAAATTTAAGGGATCGAAACGTATTTCATGTTCAGATCCCCGCGGGTGACTCTGCTCATCTGCTCCCTGCAGGAGCGCGAGTTTGGGGGTTGTGATCTCCTGGGATGTCTGTGTCATGCTTGCTCAGATTGTTCCAGAGTATCACTTGAGCAGAGTCACCGCCAAATCCAAATGTATGTCATTCCAAATAAATGGTTAAATCTGACGTGAGTGTCCTGTCTGAAATGGAGCGTCAGTGTTAGTTCAGACGGGCACGGAAGTCAGTCTTGGCTCCACCCCTTGTCCAATCGCATTGGACTTCAGCGTCGCGTACCTAATTGAGCGTCTTTTTAAATAAGCCGGCGCTCCATCTCAAGTAGCCAAGCTCTACCATTCCCACCAAGACCCATTACAGATCTACACAAACATCCCCTCCACCTCCCCAGCCTCCTCCTTTCTAATGGCACAGTCTGTGGCAGTACTTGTGTCATACTCTTGTCTTTATATGGTATTGGCATTGTTTTGTACGGTATCTGCATTGTTTTAAACTGTATTGTCTTCCATTTCATTTTGAGCGCTGGTTGCTGCTGTCCTGCTGTCTTGATCCGGTCCTGATCCAGTTCTGCACCATCCTCGACATGCCACTTCCTGGAGCTACCAATGCCACTGTTCAGATGGACTTAAATGGAACTCTTTTTGCCATTTTACTCTTTGACTTTATCTTGTTATTATTTAGCTAGCCCGCGGAGGATGGGCTTCCCCACTATAGCCAGGTTCCTCCTGAGATTTCTTCCCACTGGGGAGTTTTTTCTCACCACTGTTTGAGGATTTTCTCCCTACTGGGAGTTTTTTGCCTCATTTGCTGTAGGGGGAATAGGCTGGGCACTGCCCTTCCAGTAACTTCATCTCTCACTGTAAAGTGTCTTCGTGACAGTCTCTGTGAAAAGCGCTATACAAATCTAATGAATTGGAATTTTAAACACGGTGAACCAGGCTCTGCTGGGGGGGGGTTGTGATCTCCTGGGATGTCTGTGTCATGCTTGCTCAGATTGTTCCAGAGTATCACTTGAGCAGAGTCACCGCCAAATCCAAATGTATGTCATTCCAAATAAATGGTTAAATCTGACGTGAGTGTCCTGTCTGAAATATGAATATGCACACACGCATACAGACAGCACACTATCACATACACGAACGCACGTGCACACTTGCATGCATGGCATGTGTAGTATGCACACACACAAACAAACACAGGCATGCACACAAACAAGTGCACATGCACAAATACATGTGCCTGCGTGCAAATACCTGCGCACATAAGCAAACAAAAAACATTTACGTGCTTAAGCATTAACTAACACACAAAATGCATCCGCGCTCTTCACGCAAAAACACACACGCACATGCATTTGCCTGTGCAAGTGTAAACACACACAAACACACAGGACATATACGTCGACAGAAACACACAGCATGTTCATATACACATACACACATGCACACACACAAAAAAACATATAAACACATACATTCATGCATGTACACACAAAAACATACAAATGCATACACACACAAACACTCGCACATACATGCACAAACTCTGACACACACAAAGACACAAATGCTTAAAATTACATTAATTAAAAATTACATTAATTGCTTAAAAAATTAATTTTTTTTTCAATTGCTTAAGCATAATTTTGAAAACAGGGCCCGGTTTTTCAAAATACTTCACACAATTAGCACAACCACGCACCCAATAAGCAGAACGCCTCAAATCCTTTGCAAAATGAAACACTCTCATAAAAACTATACACCAACTTATAAAAACTATATTTTGTTTCCGTATGAAACACACACATATCACATAACCTAATTCTGTTTGAACCAGTTCCACACAGCTGTGCTTAACCTAAAACACTTTTAGCAATTCTACCTCCCAGTGATTAGAGTACTGTAACTGAAGTACACAGAGAAAATAGAAATAAACAGTAAATTCACCAAACACTATACAAGACTAATGCTGCAGACGGATGAAAATATAATTTATTTCTCTCCATACACCCAAATCAGTCAACATCACGGAGAATCACAACAAACCACAAGCCAGTTTTCATGCCGCTACACTAGTGCGCAGAACACTGTTAGCTTAGCGAATATCAGACAAACATACAATACTGTAATACTGTATCTAGTACAGGTTACAATTACAGCAAAAAAAAAATGTATGTATGTAATACAGGAAATAAAAGACACTATGTATCTCTTCGCCTAGCTGGATTTGGCCATAGAATTTCGTCAACATCACAGGCAATATCCTCTTTGGCAAGACAACGTGGGAAGAATCGTCTTGAATGTCAAATCCATCCTTGCACAGCTGCAATTTCGATTTTGTCACAGGCCTCCTCCATGGCCTGAATGAGGGGTACCTGAGCCTGGGGCTGCAGACTGTAAACTTTCCACTGTCATGCTGAGAGAAACTCTTCCATTGGGTTTAGAAAAGGAGAGTATGGTGGAAGGAATAGTCCTGCTAACTGTGGATGGTGTTGAAACCAGTTCTGGACCACAGCAGAGCGGTGGAAAGACACATTGTCCCAGATGACAATATATTGCATCTGGTCGATTTGTTTTACTGCTGTGATGTTGTTGTGCCATCGGTCCAAAAAGGTGAGAATGTGAGGTGTGTTGTAAGGGCCCATATTGGCATGACGGAGGAGGAACCCATTCTGTGTCATGGCTATGCGATGTTAATTGTGATGTTATCCCTATGTTGCCCTGTAACATTGATTATAGCTCTGTGGCCCATGATATTTCTGCCCCTCCTTCTTGCTTTAGTGTGGTAAAACCCTGCCTCATCAATGTAAATGAATACATGCAGGATATCCTCAGCATCTATTTGTAAAACTCTCTGAAATACAATGAAAGACAAGATTGTGTAGTTTAGCATTGATCAAGTACACACTAGTCAATTTACATGTATATCTGCTAAGATTTGGCTGAACTCTTGGTCCAGCCTCCCTTAGTGTCAATCTGTGGTTCACGACATGGTCAACTAGTGTGGCACGAATTTCATTTGATAAATTTGGTCCTCTTTTTCTTTGAGCATATTCTCCTCCAGCTTCAGGTCTTCCTGTTTCCTCTACCTCCACCTCGGCCTCTACCTTCGGCAAGGCCTCTGCCTCTCCACTCCCTCTTCCTCCTTCTCCTCCTCCTCCTCGTCGGATTCCCCCTCACACCCTCACTCCTCTTCTTCTGATTCCTTCCATTTTGGCTGAAGACAGGTGAACTCACCTGCTGCATTTTTTTTGTGCTTAAACCTGATTGGTGTGTCTACAATTAAGCAATCATGTGTTTCTGCACCTGATAGCTGTGTTTAACCAATTGGCTCATAGGTGTGGTTATTTGATAGTCAGTGCTTTGGAATTGCAAGTAAGTGGCATCATGATATACTTCTGTGTCTAATGTAAGCAAGTGTGTGTAGTGTTTCACAAATCACTGTGTGTATTGTTTCGCAAAAAGTGTGAGGCTGACATTGTGCTTATAGTTGTGTAAATCTGAGCCGATGTTTTGCTCCTTGTGTGTAAGGTTTTGATAATTGTGTAATACTTTTGATTTTAGTGTTTATGCAATCGGAAAAAACTGTAAGAAGATAGAGCATGCATATCCACTCGACTACAGATGCAGGACAATCAATAAATCCGCAAATTAAATAACTGAAGTCAGCACACTGACGGCCAATGCTCCCCAAGAAATTTATTCAACTTGTTGACACAGTCAAACGTCGACAAGATGAATACATTTCTTGGGGAGCATTGGCCTTCAGTGTGCGGACTTTTATCATTGAATTAACACATAAAAACACACACATACGTATACTAACACTCACGAACACACAAAAACACACGCGCGACATGCAGTCCAGTGTGGTAAATCCCCCACAGCAGCAGGAGTGCGCAAGAGTGGAGGTAACAGTGATCACGCAGCCGTGCCCGTGTAAGATGGGCACACATCACAGAAGAGGTTTTCTCCCTGTTATCCCTCCTCTTTAAGAGAGCCGCAGGAATGCCCAGAGCCGGACTGAACCCATCCCGTGCAGCAGCCTTCCCCTCCGCATCAAGTCCGCTCTCCCGCCAGCATGACTGAAATGCCCAAAAAGGCAGATCAGAGGGTCTAATGTGCTCAGCAGGAAACGCGGTATCATGAATAATAAGTTCCGCTCAGAAGTAACTTCCCCGCTTGTTTGCGCGATGTCACAGTCTGATGGAAATGCCTGTCTCGGCGAGAGTCAAGAGTGACTGTCGCAGTGAGTGACGCTTAAAAAGCTTTCAAATGCTCCAATTTAGAGGCATTAACTATATTCAGTTAATGGCATCTCGTAGCTGTACCAGGCGTCTTTCATTATAATGTTTGCTGCTAAAATCACAGTAAATTGGCAATAGTGCTGTTTTAGTTAAAATTCCCCATGGGTTACATTAATGCCTCAACATCAGCTACTAGGAAAGGTCATAAAGCCTTACTGGTCAGCTCGATGGCTCGCGGGGCATTATGGGATAGATGGAGAAGTCAGAGTTCATAGTGAGGCAGCTCGATAGGAGTGTAGAAGTTGACCTGAATGCTTTGATGCTGAGAGCAAGTTCCACTGCTGCCCAATAATTCTATTGAATGAACTGCAAACATTTGCAACTGCATAATTACCCTTGAAACCTTTACATAGCCTTAGCTTTACATAATCAATAAGTGTATAAACATCAAGAAACTCATTAAAAACCACCGACACCATGTACCGCGGTGTGCATCACAGCTTTCTGTGTTTCCAAGTCATTAAAGCTCAATCTGACCGAAGGTAGTGCAGAGCATTAAAAAAGTATTTAGCCCTTTCCCGATTTATTCTATTTTTGCATACTGGTCACCCTTAAATGTTTCAGATCATCAATCCTACTTTAATATTAGACAAAGATAACCTAACTAAACATAAAATGCAGCTTATAAGCGATGATTCTATTTATCGAGGTAAAAAGGGCTATCCAACCTTATCTGGCTCCATGGGAAAAGTAACTGCCCCTTTAGTGACTACATCAACCAATTATACTAATTTTATTGATATTTGGGCTTAACTTCACTGAAAACACCCAGGCAAGATTACTGCCAGACCTGTCGAATATAAACATCATTTAAATAAAACCTGTCAGGCAAAGTGAGGTCGGTAATAAGCAGCACATGATGCAAAGGTCTATAGAAAAGATCTATCAGTCTGGAAAGGGTTACAAAGCCATTCAGTCTCTGGGTCTCCAGCTAACAACAGTGAGAACCATTGTCAACAAATGGAGAAAGTGGTGAACCTTCCCAGGAGTGACTGGTGTACCAAAATTCTTCCAATAACCTCCACTGAAAATTAATCTAGGAGGTCAAAAAAGAGTCAGACTAAGCACTGAAGAGCTGCAGGTCTCATTTGCCTTCGTAAAGTTCACTGTTAATGATTCCGCTGTAAGGAAGAGACTGGGCAGAAACACCATCCACGCGAGAGCTGTGAGGCAAAAACCACTGCTTGACAAAAGAACAAAAACGGCACATCTCACATCTGCCAAAAACATCTCAATGACCCCCACGACTATTGGGGAAATATTATGTGGACTGATGAGTCAAAAGCGGAACTTTTTAGCAGACATGGGTCACATTTCATTTTGCATAAAGCAAACACTGCATTCCACAATAAGAACAGCTTACCTACAGTCAAACACGGATGTGGCAATGTGATAGTCTGGGGCTGCTTTGCTGCTTTAGGAACTGAGCGACTTGCCACAATTGATGTAACCATGAATTCTGCTCCCTACAAGAAAATCCCAAAAGAGAATGTTCAGCCATCAAGTTGTGATCTTAAGCTTGAGCGCAGTTGGGTTATGCAGCCGGACAGCGATGTAAAGCACAAAGTCCTCCTCTGAATGGCAGAAAAGAAAGATAAGGATGAGGATCTTGGAGTGGCCTGGTGAAAGACCTGACTTGAATCCTTTTGAGATGCTTTCATGTGACCATAACAGGCAGTTCATGCTTGAAAACCCTTTAATATTGCCAAATTAATACAGTGAAAGAGTCCAAAATTCCTCTAAGGCAATGCAATAGACTCATTGCCTGTTATGGCAAATGTATGATAGCAAGCTGGCAAGGACCGCAAAAAAAAAAAAAAAAAAAGGACCGCAAAACTAGTTCTTACATTTTGAGGGGCAATTAATTTTTCACACAGTGATATAGGTTTTGAAAAACTCTCTGCTTTCAAAAAATGGCACGATCATTTAAAAACCACATTTGTGTTTATATTAAAATTAATTTGATGGTCTGAAACATTTTAATAGGACAAAAAAGCTAAAACAAAGGAAATTGGGAAGGGGGCAGATACTTTTTGCACAATCCTGTCAATGCCAACAGCTTGAAGTAGAAGACATACCAACAGGAACAAACCATAATAATCCTGCACCATGTGAAGCTGAGCTACAGTATTTCTGATTTCCATAATCTCACGCGCAAGCAAATAAAAACAGCAATAAAAAAAAAACAAAAAACACCAGATGCTTCAAAGTCTGACAACAAAACCCACACAGGGTCAAGCGAAATAAAAATAATACTGAAGGAAAGAACAAAATCAATAACCACCGACAAATACTAGTGGTAGACAGGGCTTTTGTCTTTAAAAATGAATGATCGCAGTGTAAGTGCGTGTGTGTGCACATGCATTAAGCAAAAGAGTTATTTTTGTTGATCTTGCAAAACAATGCAAACAGCAGTCGAGGACATTTAAGGTTCGATGCACTTGTTCGCGTACAAGACGGAAGGAGCCGGGTGTGTGTGTGTGTGTGTGTGTGTGTGTGTGTGGGGGGGGGGGGGTAGCAGTAGTTCTGTCCTTGAATGTGCTTCATGTCCACACACACGGTCGACAAAAATTCATCCAAAAGAGCTGCTGGAATGACTGGACAAACGACCGCTCTAGGTGGTGTCAAAATGACAGAACTGTGACACTGCGATGACCTCATCGCAATCACTATTAGAAGTCGCATGCTGAAACTACATTATTGGAGGCCCTTGCATCACTGTCTCAGTCAGACAGTATTAAGCCCTAACCTTGAGCACCATGCGCTACTTCAAGTATAAATTCACCTTTCCTCCAGCCATTATCTGGGTTTCCTCACAGGACCACACTGAGAGGAAAGAAAAATGAGGGCATTAATGGTCTAAGCATGAACTCATCAAAACAGCGGAACTCTGTAAATTGCTACTCCATCTACTGCGCTCCACCACTGTAATAATCACATAATGGATTTGTCCCTTTCTGAACCCTTGATGGGATCTGCACGTTTCGCACAATTAGCTTCCTTTTTAAAGGTAAACGAATTGCGCATTGTGACGTATGAGGCATCGAGCCTTCAAACGGCCCCCACGGGAGAGTTAATTTTGCATTAATAATGACAACCGACAGGAACATTATTAAGCAAAACTGCGAATTACGAGGTGTGTATGACGCCCTCTACATATCCCAGACAGCCAGGGAAAGGGACCCCAGCAGGAAGAGATTAATCTGCAGCCTACTGCTACAGAGTCATACACCCGCAGCGACTTAAAGTACTTCCCTTCGCGCCGTTTTCCAGAACTAATAAACACCTAGCAATAGATGGGCAAAATAGCATGCTCATTAACACCGCTACAGATAAATATGATAAAATCACAAACTGTAGGTCCTTCGGTGGGTATGCAAACATGATCTGCAGCCAGTGCCGCTGCTTGTTGTCTTCGACGCGGCAGCTGGCCATCCAGTCATCCCGGAGCGAAGAAATGTACCGGTAGTCCTCGAGCAGTCCATAGCACGCTCCGGTTCATCGCGACTATTTTTGCGGGAAGTTGATCCCCGCGGGTTAACAAGTCTAAAAACATCCTTCATCCCCACTAGGCTGTCAACAACACACTCAGTAAAAGCAGGCAAGTACATGAAATGACCAATTAATATAAATTGGTCTAATATATCGGTGGCATACATGAGCCTGATAAAATGTCTCGTACAATTTAGATGGCTCAATCATCTTGACCTGACTACTGTAAAAAGTCATTCCAGTGTGAAAATCGCACCTCATCAATGATGTATGGTTTTGGTAATAACTGTGGTCAGTAGTATTAAGGTAACAGTAATGAAAATAATTGTGTGATCTGAGGAGGAATTATATGTCGGCCTGCAGTCAGACTGTGACCTATTCAAGAGTATTTTGGGGTGACCTTACTACAGCCACGCCCCGACACCCGACCCCTGTAGACTCTCAGCTAACACTGGGGTGTGTGGTGGGTTATATTGTGGTATTATGATGTCACCATGTAACAGACACCCCCATTCCTCCCACATACCCTGACCCCACCCCAACCCCCAACTGCCCCCACTCTCCCAACTCCAAGCTCATCCAATCAGTAAGAGATGTAAGAGTGATTAAAAAAATCCTTTATCTGCGAGTAGGTACTGCACCAAATTACAAAGCACGTAGCTGCCATTCTCGGAATCCCCATCTGATGATGTCACAGCGGCTGAATATTAAAACTGAGTCGAGTCCAAATCTTTTTAGACTCTTCAGTTTTTAAATAGTGGTACCAGCTAAGCTAGTTACATTGTTTCCAACATTATTTTGCCTCACCCTCCATCTTTCCACCTCTGATGACATGGATCTTGGCTTGTGTCCCCCATAGCGCCCCACTCTGATGATGTCACAGCGAGTGGTCACTGATATCCAGCCTTTGCCCTTCAGTCCTTCAGTGTAACTTGAATTACAGCAAAGCGGAGCCACTAATTACCAGCGGATACAGAGATAAGAACAGCCTGGTGTCAGTAATAGATCACCTTTGTGTCGAGAGATGTATCCCTCTCCAGCCACAGGACAGAACATTACTGTAATCAAATTAATTAAGTGCACACTGCCGTAGTGCTGCCGTTATCAATAAATGTTAAGTGATCCACGTCCTGGCAAAAGTCCATGGCAGATTGCAATAAACGCCTTCTTTCAGTGAGCGCAGGGTCTTCTGTTGGATCAGACATTCTCTAAAGCCTCACAGCAGTTTAAGCTATTTATAGTTAAAAGCGAAGAGAGAAATTTCCTGCTCACATAGGGCAATACTCTTACAATTATGCTGCAGTTTGTCTATTTTATCTTAAATCACACCATGAGTAGGAAAATAAAATTATAGATACTTTGCTACGATGGGCTTTGCCAGTGTGCTATTTATAGTTCAGTTGTTCGTTAAAATGATGATACTGTTCATGAACGATGACAATGCAATTATTCTTCCATTTCAGCATAAAGTAAAACTAAAAGAAGCAGATGCAAGTGCATACAGAGGGTCAAAATATTGGAAGCATTCCTGAAATCTGGCTTTACCCTTGAATTCTCTGAATCTATGTGGGGAAACTCCAGTAAATTTGAAATTTAATTCTCAGCGTGCGCCTGCTTAAAGGAGGCTTAACGAGCCACACTTTGCAAGTTAAAGCCTCTAAAGCAAGATGAGAAAACTGGCAGAGCTCCAGACAGTTGGTGCCCAACTTACTGATGCGTTGGTTTTAAATTGGCAAAATAATTTACGGTGACATGGGGGACTGAGTCGAAAATGATGAAAACTAATGCCACACACAAAAGACCCGCAGCAGAGAAAAAGAACTGTGGCCACTGGTCAAAGGCCTCAGACAGGGACAGACAGACAGACGCTTCGTGGGCTAGTTACTAATGACCGCATTACTGCAACTCAAAAAACCACCCTGCAGGCTTAAATAAACCCAGGACCGAACCGGTCTGGACAAAGAGAGTGTCAAGAGTTTTACAAAACTCATATTTATGGCAGTGTTTCAAATTATTTGGTACATGTTTGTACATACTAATACAAATACAACAGTGTAACAGTAGCCCTACATGAACACAAAAAAATCTATGGACAATTCATTCTGCAGTCAGAGATAAAAGTGACTGACCCCTCCCTGTCCTCTCCTCCTCCAAACTGTCCGTCAGACAATTTTGGCAGCCCCTCCTCCACCCTCCATCCTCCCCACCAACCAACTGCTGCCATTCACCTCTCCTCCCACTCCACTTGGCTCAACTCAAGAGTCCATCTGTGGCCCCGCCGAACATCTGTGCAGCCTCCAGCTCTCACAAACAGAGCAAGCCACTCAAAGAAGGGTGCGATATCTGAGATGTCAGGGATATTAGGAGTTTAATACCTCCAGTTAAGGTAGTTTTGGAAAACAAAAACCCGTCCTCCCCCCCCCTCCTCACCGCCCCCAGCCTCACATAAAGACCAAGCTGGGTGCCGTGGAGTGGAAGACCCCGTCCTTCATTTTGCAGTCTCAACACAATCGCCCATTCCAAAGAGAGGCCGCAGGTAACCATGACAACACGCACGCCCAATGGTGTCTCCCCCAACCCCCCCTCCCATCCACCCCCACCTTAAACAAAGTAATTAAAAAGAAAAAAGACAAAGAATAACAGAGAGTGGAGAGAAGCAGGGTGTGAGATGAGGAACTAATGAGAGAAATTCATCTTCCCGTGAAATCCGCCAAGATTATCAGCCGTAGTAGAGAGGAATAATTTTTGCTCATTTTTGTAATTTTTCAAAACCAGTACAGCGCATTGAAGTGGCACAGGTTTATTTCTTCAGCACTGGAGGCAAAAAAAATCTTAAAATATATGAAAGTTTCCAAGTACACTCAAAAAAACTGTCACATACTCAGATAGCTAACAGTCCGTGCTAAACTCTCTTATGAATGGCCTCACCAGGGACTCTTCCACCCATGTAATGACCCTGGCAGACACACTGCATAAAGCCCATATTAAAACGGAGGACGTTAAACGACCTCTCAATAAAAGCCAGAGTTTTACAGATCGCTCAAGCCACAAAAATTTCCAAACGTAGTACTACATATTTATGCATTCAGCAGACAAACGTGTCTGAAATGGCGCGCGGTCGTTTTAACACAACGTTCACCCGCGCGGGCAGATATTTAACATAACAGTTTGGGAATAGCAACAGCAGAGACCCTGCAAGGAATCTGCATACATCTTCGGAGCAGCGAGACCTGTTCACAAACCTGCAAAACTGCATCATCAGCCCATTAGCAGGATATTACACAAAAAACTGAGTTATGGTGCTTCTGCAGAGGCTCCCGGCTGGAGGACGCAGCATGTCTCCAGTATGGAGGCAGACAGCCTGTCACATCTGGAACAGGTGTGCAAAATCCGGGAGCTGGGCCGGATGAAACCAGAAATAACAAAGTGAGAGGATACATCTTGTTATGCTGCCAGGTGACAACTCCGACAAATCGCGGCTGGGGGACGCCAAGCTGGGTGCGTTCTCGGATTCCACATCGAGTTCATGACAGCTCTGCTGCTCCGCTAAGCCGCTTTGCACCTGTGCTAACTGCTCGGCTCACGCCGCGCCGCAGATGGAGTCTGGGAGGAACGTCCGCTGCCGCGAAACAGCGGGGAATGGAAATATTTAAAGCAACGCACTCCTCACCGGTACTCAAAGACCTAAGTGTGAATGTGTGTGTGTGTGTGAGAGGGGAAGAGAGAGCATGATTTGCTGGCACATTTTATATGAATTGTACAGTGAAAATTGTGCCACTCAAGTGAAGGACATTCAGACGATAACATATATTTGTGCTTTTCTAATGAATTTTCAAAACGTGGACCTATGTAAAAAAAAATTATTGAATGTGACTGTTTGCGCATGAGTGTGTGTATGTGTCCGCACATGTATGTTCTCGTGTGTGTGGGTGTGTGTGTGTGTGTGCTGGCATCCGTGTGCATCTCTGATTGCTTGGCCACAGAGGCGTGGTCCATGTTAAATGAGATCATTTGCATCCTAACTACAGCACATGCAATAAGCAGGACACTGCAAGGAGGGCAGTGAGAGGTGGGTTAAGAGTGTGGGGGTGACACAAGCGCCACATAAACCATAAAAACCACAAAAGAAGTCAAACCCCACAAGCATTTTAATATGATAATTAGTATGTGTCAGAGAGCCTGTTTGAGTGCTTGAATTTGCATGCATGCATTTGTTTTTGTTACCAATTAAAAACAAAAAACTATTTTGTTAACAAAATTGTCACACAAAGATTTTTGTGGGAGATTTTCTTTTTTTTTACAATTCTAATGAATTGTTTTGTATTCTACTGGATGTAATGAGTCTGTTCTCGAAACTTACTTGGTACTTTCTTGCCAAGGTCACCACTGAAAAAGAGATTTTTTATCTCAGTTGGTTTTCACCTGATTAAATAAAGGTAATAATAAAATCAAAATTTTCACTGCCTGCTGCTTGTGAGCGAGTTGACTGATACATTCTGTGGTCTTTGAATCACCATGTACCTTGTACTTACCACAAGTACAGTACCAGTCAAAATTGGACATACCCACATTTTTCTTAACATACATGTTAAATAAAGAAATAAGCACCCTTTATTTTGCAAGAAATACTAATCCTTAAATCCATCAAACTAACCAGCATTTGTTGTCATATTTCCTGAGCACACTTACATTCCCCCGTGTGTTCGCGTGTGTGCATGTGTGTGCGTGAGTGTTTGTGGGTGTAAAAGAGCACATTCAGGCCTGTGATGCCTCAGTGCCCACCACAATCTCCCATCATGCAACACTGGGCAGGCAGGCCTGCCCTTGGACACCTGATGGCATCTCCATCTGCCCTCCAATCTGCCCCCTGTAATCCACACCATATATCACACAAGACTGCCAACAAGAGACTTGGGAAAGGGGCATCAGTTCACTGTTTTCCATCAGCTCGAAGTCACAGGTCTGTCTCACAAACTTATTTAAACACCAGGAGCATCTACTGCAACTACAGGCACAAAATATTTTACAAAAATAATTACGGTGTATATATAAATAAGTTGAGATAACAAATTCTTATTACTTGAAAGGATCAATAAACAGCTATTTTTCATTTGCAAGTGAGAACAAGCGTGCATCTGTGTGGGCGTGTGCACAAGCTAGTGTGTATGCATGTGCGCGTGTGGGTGTGCAAGTGTTTCAGTGTGAGAGTGCGTATGTAAAAAGTGTGTATGTGCAGAATGTGACCAAATGTGTGTGACTACATGTAGTGCAAGAGAGAATGGTGCTGGGACAAATCTGTGGATATCTGTAGCACAGGCTCGCTCATGTGTTCATACCACTGCAGGGTGAGGAAGTGACAGCAGTGATAAATGACACCGAAATGCAAGTTTTTAGGTCTTTAACACCAGTTATCTTTGGCTTTTAAGCATCTCAAAAATCGACATTGTGCTTCTCGAGTGAGGACGTGCTATTCCACTAGTAAGTACACAGTGTGTTACTGGGCTTGCAAAGAGGGTATGTAAAATGGCCAGCACAGTGGTTGCGCTATTCGGCTAATAGAGATGGTGTGCTATTTGACTAGAACAGAAGTTGTGCCATTCAGCTAGTACAGAGGGTACTATTCAGTCAGCACAGAGGGTGCATTATTGGGCTAGCACTGAGTGTGTGTTACTGGGCTTGCACAAAGTAAGTGTGTAAAATGGCCAACACAGTAAGTGCACTATTCGGCTAGTTGAGCTGGCGTGCCATTTGACTAGTACTAAGGGTGTGCAATTCGATTAGCACAGAAGTTGTGCTATTCGGCTGGTGCAGAAGGTACTATTTGGCTAGCACAGAGGGTGCCTTATTGGGCTACCAAAGAGGGTGAGCGATTCGGCTAGCACAGAGGGTGCACTATTCCACTAGTAGCACAGTAACACAGATGGTCCGTGTACATTCTCTCCCACTCCCCCTCTCACTTTTCATGGTCACGCGCCTCGGCTGCAGTGCTCGACTTATCAGCGGATTGATTTATACGCCTGTGCCAGCCTATACCAGCTGCGAGGAACTTCCCCCCCCCCTTTACCGCTCCAGGTAATGAGCCGTTCTGAACAGGAGGCCCAAGGCCTGCAGCCTCATCATCTTCCACTCCCTCTCCCACTACCTCCCCCCTACTATCTCTCCCTGACAAAAACTTTCAACTTAGTTTTTTTTTAAACTTAACACAGACTTCTCAGGTGATTTAAGCGGTGGGGGTGGAGCGGTTGCTTTTGGGGAGAGGGATGGTGGAGGGGGAGCTTTCGGACTCAGGTCATTATCCATGGCCTCCTATGGGCAGAGCGGAGCAGCTGATTTACTGTTCTATCAAGTGCCTTAGCCTCCAAAACACTGCCTGGGGAGGCCATTGAGGTTAAACAATCTCACTCAAACTGATCTCAAGATTTGCCTAAACGGTAATAAAATCTCACTTGTGGAGCAAACAAGTGACGTCAAACAAGCTGATCTTTTCTATTTCAGACAGGAAAATAAGAGCTAATACGTCTAATCACCAGATTTAAACACTTGTTGCGAGAGCCATGCGGCATAGAGCAGGGTTAGCGATTACAGTCTCAGGCGCCACTGGGATACTCCGGCCGGAAGTTCATCTCTCGCTGTCAGCTCTGTGGGAAACTGTGGGACTGTGAGCCCCCCCGAGACGCTTCCAGGAAAACAACCAGATTAAAATCTGTTAATTTCCTGCGACTGCGGCGGCGCCCCTGGAAGATGGGGTGAGTCGACAGAAGGTGAGCTGTTTGCACCCCCATTCCGAGGAGAGAGGAGGGGGAGCAGTTTGCTCAGCTCGCTGTGTGTCACCATGGCAACTGGCAGACGCACCTGTCACCTGAGCGGGCACAGCTTGGGCTGACGGGTGCGGGTGGGGGTTGAGGGAATGAAGGGCACTGCCGTCAGTTTGCTAACATACCCCACCGGAAAAAAAACACAAAAAACACTCTGGATCCTTGAGAAGTGGCCTATCCATCCATCCATCCATCCATCCATCCATCCATTTATCCATCATCTCATCCATGTATTTCTAGTCAGGAGGGAGGCTTGAGTCTATCCCAGCATGCATTGGGGAAGAGGCAGGACAACATACAGAATAGTTCATATATTCGCATCCCTATGGGAAATACAGGGAGTTAAATTAGCCTGAAATGCATGTCTTTGAAATGAAAGGATGCCAGAGGACCGGGGCAAACTTAGGGAGGACAGACTTAAGACTTAAGGAGGACATGAAAACTCTACGCAGAACCGCCAAATGCCGTGACGAAAATGCGGAGCCTTCTTGCTGTTTGGCAATGATATAACCCACAGCACCGATGTGCGCCCTTCATCGGACACCTGCGTTATTCTGTGGGATAGCAGATTTCTCAGATGTAAGGAATCCCCACAGCACAGATCTGTATGGAGGAACATCAGAAAGGCGGCGTAAGCTCGCGTGTGTGAAACCCATTAACTCGTGAGAAAAGCTTCTGACAGCTGCACGCATCTGCCTTCCAATCTTCAATGGATATTTTTTTCTTCATTATAATTACATACCTTTCCAACCACAACTGGGGACACCACAAACCCCCCTTCTCAAGCGCGCTGAATGATTTTATCAACCAGCGTATGCAGGAGAAGCGAATGTAAACACTTGCACGTGTAGCTCAGCAGCATCTGGCCAAGCGGAGGGGAGGTAGTTCTGAGCATGTGCAGAGAAAAAGAGGAGGATCTCTGCTCGTTCCTGCAGCTGCTTCAGAACTCTGGTACATTTTAGCAAATATTCATTACCTGAATTACAAAGGCCAAGACCAAGCATGAAAACCTTTTCAGAGAGGAGAAACTAATTACATAAAGTTATTCATGAGAAACAAAGGCAATGACAAATAATTCGTCATATTACTGGTTTTGCATGTACCATTTTGAATGTGCCACAGGTCAGTTCCTTAGTCTTATATTGAGACATTTAGTTTCTCTGTTTTTTTTGCTCATTAACATAAAAAATGCCACTAAGGTGAGGTAATAGCACTCTCTGGATTTACCAATGGAGGGACAGTTAATTTCATTAACATTTGCTCATACATTTCATGAGTTTAATGACTGCTTTGTGACATTAATGGAGAGAAACTGCTTGAATGAAATTATTTGTAAAGAGGCTGCAGACTGGTCTCTCGAAACCTCTTATTTTTTGGAACCCATGTCTTCATCAGGTGACTTCCCACCCTGAAGGAGGGAATGGGTTCATTGTGCTTAGCTTAGAGCTTTCTTTTGCTGCCGAAATGTCCTGTCATAAACCTGTCATTTCATTAAAGGCTTGCACATCCACGGTTTCACTCCACTGGCCCCGCACTCCAGAAAATAGCAGTTTAATGCCAACAAAATGTGTACAGTGTCACTGATAACGCTGAATTGCCACAACAGCCATCTGCCGCTGAATAAAACAGGGATATTGGCACCTCCTGCTGCTTCTGGCATGACTCCTGAGGTGGGCGGTGGCGGTGGGTATGGGTGGATGGGTGGGTGTCGACAGGAAAGGGGGGAAGAATATTAATCCTAAAATCTGGTTACCCCATTTTACTGCAGCGGCCCCAAGATACTGAGCGTAGAGCGTGGGGTTAGGATTTGAAATCTAACGGTTCTAAACAGATGTTCGACGCGACAGTGCTCACGTTCCGCATTCCTTTAACGAAATTTGTGAAATGTTGGCCGAGCTTTTGTCAGGCCCACAGTTTTTGTGGGCACTGAAGAGCGTCTGATGACTTGCCAGGTGCACAATGGCTGGCATGAGGGCATTCGGCTCAGAGGCAGAGAGAGACACTTCAAGCAGCTGAGAAACAGGCTGCCTCAGGGCAAATATGTACGCTGCGGTTGTTTATGAGTTTATGTATATATGCTGGAAAAATACAGTTTAATCTCACTTTTTGTCCCAGCCATTTTCTGTAATGCTTGTGACACACAGGAAGATTGCTGCTGTCGAGGTAATTGTAGCATGGCCACCTGCATTAACCGTACTACTTAGGTGAGGAAAAAAGCAATAGCAAGAAGAAAAGCTTCTTATAACTGTTTATGCAAGTTATGAAAATAAGCTACTTATATCTAAATCATCAGTAAGTACAATGGTCTAGGACAAATAGATCTTGGGAGTCTCTTGAAGAAACAAGACTAAGTTAAAACCTAGTATGTGGTTGGACCGTTTACAGTCTATGCGCAAAATTGTGGGTGATTAGCAATGGCCAACAGGGAAAGTACACCCAGGAAGCCAGCCAATGGTGTAACTTAATCAATCAGCCAATCAATCAGTCAGTAAGTCAGTCACTCACTCAGTCAGGGACATCCATGGATGTAGGGGCAGACCATGCTGATGGGATTCCTTGGCTTGTTTCCATGTAAGGTAGCTTTTTCACTTCTTTATTGAACCAACCAACACAAGGTGTACTCGTGGCATTATTTTAAAGTTTAGTTATTGCTATAATATTTCCACAACGTGGTAACAACATTGCAAGAACCTTCTGTATTAGCTGGTATGGGCATGTAAGGTGTGGAAGCTTCCAGAACCATCCTGCCTCAGAAATGGATTCACAGAACTCGACAGGGTTCTTCTGCAGATTCACAGAGGACCCTTTTGGAACTAGTTCTTCTGAGCGCGTGAGTGTAGCTGCTTGCTAAAAGCCGCAATGCACAAATTCAAGCTTACCTGCTGCTCTGAAACCAGCAGGCTGTCCTGCACTGCAGTATCAAAACTATTCTGCATAACACATAATAAATGGTGTAAAATGCACACTAAAAGTGTCAAAAAGAAATACAGGAAATGAAACAGATCTGCCAGCGCAGCGGCCGGTGTCCCACCATTGCGCCGACACGACCGTGGGAGCTCTCATTTCTCCCACACTACTACTGACCTCTAAATGTGGAAAAGGGTAGCTGGGGGAAAGCGAAGGATGCACATGATGAATTTCCTGTTTGAGGAACAGCTGGTAAATGAGCACTGCATCCTGCTCGAAATGACCGCGTTGTGCATCGTGAGGAATCCTGTGAACTGATTTCTCCTGCTTTGAGTAGAGAAACCTTTTCAAAATTATTTTTTGTTTTGAAATGCATCTCTGTTCATGAAATGGAGGAATAGTGACCCAGGTGAAATTTAAAAAAAAAACTGCCTTCAATGATATTTTTCTAATTATTCTTACTCTACCAGCTACTTTGATTTTTGTCCGCATTTGCATTCAGGCCCAACCCCGGGCCACTGAAGATGCGAAGGCTACGAAGTGCAAGCATGCAGGCTATCAAAGACCCAACTAAAGAGCTGGTTGTTTTGCAGGGAGTGAGGGCCCTTACAATGGGACCATGGTTATGGCCAGGTACAAGATCCTTCTGCTTAAGACAGCAAAGCGAAACACTCTCCACACCAACATAAAGAAAATGATATCATTTTTTGAAGTGTTCAAAACAAGTGTGTCCTTCAGGCAGTGATTAGCAAGTATGTATAAAAAACTGACACATTCTATGACTAGTCGCTCTAAAATAAATACGGCTATTCCTCGACGATTCAACACCTTAAATGATTCATGGCCGTCAGTCAAATGAATTAAACTGAATCAATGCACTAATTTTACAGTTAAAAATGAGCACAATGAAGGCCACTTTCAAAGTTTCTGGATGTGAGAAGCTGATGTGCAGTAACTACTGAGATGTCATAACTGGATGTGAGAAGGCAAAGCACAGATGATAGGCCCGTCCAAAAGCCTCTCACACGGCAGACAGCCAATGAAGTCTGGCAGTAGACCTACACGCTCAGCAGGCAGATGATTGGCTCGTCCCACAGTCAGCGCGTGCCATACAGTTGGCCCATACATGGCTGATGAAGAACTCTAAGGGTGCGAAGCTCAGGTTTAAGTTTGACCCCAGGATGAATAAAGAAGATTAGCACCACATGGCAGGCTTCTTCCACACAGCCAGCCTAATGTAATGACACCCAAAAGTCATTAAAAAAACAGCAAAGCCAGACAACACCTGAAAACCAGGCCCAAGTTCACCTGTTTCCTCCAACTGTCAATTGAATTTTACCTGAACTTTTCAAATGTCTCAAAGAAAGGAAACTTGAAATAGGCGCGTTTCCACAAAAAGCCATGAAACAAATGGTCTAGGCTCTGCAAAGTGTTATTTCGTCAGACGCTGGCAGTATGGGCTATGCTACGCATATCTCTAATAAACTGAGTAGAAGAAGAAGCGGCTTTAAAGCGGAAACAGCTGATCAATCGTACAAATTTTTTGATACCGCCCCAGTGACAAGCCTTTGTACCCCTAAAGGTACAAAAAGATACTTTTTTTTTTGAGAGTGTAGCATAATACTCCTCAAGTGGTCCATGTTTAATGAGATCAGTTGAATCCTGACAATATGAAATGCAATAAACGGGAGAAGCATGGAGGCCAGTGAGAACAGAGCTGGGAATGAGCGGGGTGACACAATCAAGCAAAAGAAGTCAAACCCCTCGAGCATTTTAATCTTACAATTACACCAAGAAATTGTATTTTTATGACTTTTTCCTTGCTAAATAAGACAAAAATATCGTCAATGCGATGAGACATTTTGACACGTAACATGATTTTCCAATGGGGTGGGAAATGTAGCTTTTAAAGTAATCATTGACTGTCAATCAGAGGAGTCAGCTGAATGGCACTAACACAATGTGCCCTCCAACATGTTCCCGAGAGGCGACAGCAATGGGGCTCTGACAGGAATGCATTGCGCTTTTATGGCAAGCGTGGGCAAGACTGGAGCGTTCACACCGCAATGAGGCTTTTAACAGGAACCAAATCGACACACTGCATAAATCACAGCCACCTCTTCCCCCTCACACACAGCCTGAATCCAACAAAGTGCTAAAAACCGGTGCTAGACAGACACAGAATTGGGTGGCAGGGTGTCCTAGGGGCAGAGCAGTGTCATGACCGAGCATGTGTCGAGGGATATCAGAGATTATTCAACTATCTGCATCAATGGCCAGACATAGCGACACACTCAAACTCAAACTCCACGCTAGCAAAATGAATGTTACTAAAACTGAAATTCCATGTATTTCAAGTCCTGGCCCAAGCAAATAATTCTGAGATCTCAAACTCCAGTCCTCGCAGTGTCAACGGGTTTTAGGGATGTCCATTCAATCAGCAGTGAGTTCAGGCCTCATACACAAGGTGTACATACTCCTTAACCAATTAATGACTTCAATTAAGCATTAAAAGCAGGAACAAACCAAAAAATCTTGCAGACACAGCAGCCCTCCAGCATTTGATTTTGGGACCCCTGAACAGCTATCATTAGGTAAGCACGGGAAGTCCGGAGTCATAATCGCTTTCCAATGTTACTTGTGATGAGGCGGACTACGGTGAATAAGCCTAAACAATGCGTATGACCTACGCCGAATATACCAGTTCATTGAAATCACGTGGTTTGCATTTTAATGAGGTCCTTTTGAGCTCTGTGAACGAGTGCTTACCCTATCGGTATCATTAGGCCCGGTATTATTTAAAGTAGCAATTTCCACCAGGGGAGAACTTAACCAATTTTACTCAAGTAAACCACATGTCAGTCATGACTGTGCCCTTTCGACTGGAACCGATAGAGTTCCTGCTTCAGACTCTCCACAAAACTTAGAAGCCTGACTAGCAATCGGGGATGAAGCTGGGAAAAAATAGGCAGATGTGCCCTTGAGCAAGGCTGTTCACCTGGAAAAAAAAAAAAAAAAAAAACTTGAAACCACCGCTTCACCCTCATTTCAAACTCCCACTCCTAACAAAGGTTATATTTGGCATCATATCAGGTGCATGATCCTCCTCATGATGATGAAAGGTTATAAAAATGGCTTGACACTAGGAGGTTGCAGGGTTGAGTGTCAGCGCTACAACCTCCGTCAAATTACTGAAACTGGATATCTGAATACGCATTTTTATTTCAGGACGACCTATTAACCCCTTTCTGCAGATGTAGACGCCGGCGTCCGTAAATTCCAAAATTTAATTCCTGAACAATTCTGTAATTGAATTTCCAAATGTCTAGCTTCACTTGAATAATTTTCAAAAATCTCTGTGTCACAAATCCTGAGTTCTAAAGCTTAAATAGGCTCATGCACAACAGGAAAAATTGGCAAAATTTTGTATTCCGCGCAAAGGGGTTAATAAAACAATAGTAGTAACATTTGAGCTACGTTAATCACGCCGGACAAGGGCAGCCGAGGTATAAATCCTACTCAAGGCACCTCTTGTGGCACGACTCCTGCTGGCAAACGTGCCCCCAGGTGAGATGTGGGGAGCAGAGCCGGGGAGATGCTGCAAGCAGGGAATATTCTGGCGCTAAAAGGCATTTACAGCATTTGCATTTTTAATGGAGACTTTGTTGAATAATTTCATTGGACACCATCTGCTACCTCAACAGGGATTTAAGTGGTTGTGTGTGTGTGTGTGTGTGTGTGCGCGTGTGTCTGTATGTGGGTGTGCGCACGCATGCTTATGCATCGGTTGCCAGTGAAATGAGCCAGCACCTAACACATTTACGTAGCCTATTTGTGGTGCTATGTGCTGATATGCATGTGCGCATCAGTCACCTATGCCGCACAGCGGCGGCTCGTAGGCCGTAACAAAGGGAAGCCAGAACCTCGCCCTTCAAAGCTAAATGACTTCAAAATTTCGTAGTTCACTTTTCTATATCAGCAGTTGCTCATACAAATTGGTTGAAGGACAATCAAATTTATTTTCGATAGCTAATGACGACGCAAATTATCAACACGTCATTATAAATTAGTTTGCGAGGCTTCTTTCACAAGAAGCCACGACAGTCCATTTTCTACAATCTTAATGTAGAAGAAAAGAATGCGATGTTGCACAGCTTATTGCTTAATGAGCCTCACTAATCAATTTGCGCATCTATGCCGTTTCGTGAGCTTCTTGAGCGCGGAATTTATAGCGTAGGCCTATGGTAATTTATGTCGTAATTAAGGCTATGTGTGAAAGAAAACGCCTCAATTTCGTGGTGCAATGTATAACAATGCTATCGAAAATAAATTTGACTCAACTGACTGTTCTTCTAACAATTCGTATGAGCAACTGCTGATCAAGAAAAGGAAACCGCGAAAGGTTTAAGTCATTAAGCTTTGAAGGGCGAGGTTTCGGCTTAACTTTGTTATGGCCGACGACCCGCCACTGTTTAAATGAATGATTGAAAACAGGTGACGAACAATCATTAACATTAAGGGATTGTTTGCGCTTCCCCTGTTGCCAATTCACGAGCCGCCACTGATGCCGCAGAGAGGATTAGGACGGCCAAAAATTCGAAAGGCGTCTCTCATTCTTACGTGTTCCCACTTCCCCACTTTCCCACCTCTCCCCTCTCTCTCCCTCCTTAACAACAGAAACCCAGTTTAAAGCCATAATGAGGTCATAAAGCCCAACGCTTTTGCCACGCTTCTTCATTACCTACGTCAGGCATCACCAAATCTGGCCCTCCAATCCAAATCCAGCCCTGGTTTTCTTTTCCCGCTGGAAATAAACAAATTAACTGAACAATCAGTGCTCCTGATTGGCCAGACTGCCACCTGACTCCCTGATAAAGTGAGTGTTGAAAACCAGCAGTTCTTGGTCCTTGACGATAACGATATTATGATCCCTGGCCTACGTTGTCTCCCCTGTCAAAATATTCGAGATGAACAGTATTCCTGCTCCTCTCTGCAGCCGCTAATGAGGCCAGCTCCCAGGCCGCTGGGAGAAAAACTGCAGAGCAATGAGCCTTTGAACATGACGCCTGTCTCTTTTGGACGTGTAATATGTGCATTATGCCCGGGACAAAGAGAAACTCTTCCCAGCTTTTCAGTGCTTGCGGCTGAACTGCCAGACCTGGGTGCTGGCATGTGATGAACAAGTCTCGGTTTGAGCCAAAGGTCCATTTCTGATGTTGGTGAAAGATAATGCGGAACATTAGATGAGCTGTGTCACCTGTTGGCGGTGCTCACGGCCGCCGCTGGGACACAGGGCGATGAGTGAGAATCACCCCAGCAACGGCGACCGACAGCAGCAGAGAAACAATAACTGGCTGCCCCCCGCACTACACATTTTCAATATATATTCAGAAGAGTGTGATTGTGTGTGTGTGTGTGTGTGTGTGTGGGGGGGGTGCACCATCTCTATGTTTGCAGGTGCAAAAGTGCAAGGTTGTATGAGTGTTTGTGTACATGAGAATGTACTTGCGTTTGAGCATTTCTGTGTGTTCTAGCATGTGCTGGCATGTCATTCTGTACATGCAGCGATATCATAGCCTGACAATCACATACATGCCTAATACTCCACTGCCTCACTGCAGGAAGTTCATTGTCTCTGTTGTACAGGGGAAAAAACAGGAATTCCAGATAGCTCAATGTGATTTGCAAGATATACTAAAAGAAACAAAAGTCAGTCAGTTGGTCAGTCAGTCAGCCAGACAGGTAGGCCGACAGACATTCAGTCAGTTCAGTCAGCCAATCTGGCAGTTAGTCAGTCAGTCGATCTGGCAGTCAGCATGTTAATCAGTCTGCCAGTCAGTCAGGTAGTCAGTCTGTGAGTCAGTCAGTCAGGCAGACCGTTAGTCTAGCAGTTAGCCAGTCAGTGAAACAGTCAGTCAACCAGTGAGTCAGTCAGTTAGTTTTGCAGTGAGCCAGCCAGTCAGTCAGTCAGTCAGACAGGCAGGCAGCAAGTCATTTTGGTAGGAGGTCAGTCAGTCAGTCAGTCAGAGAGATAGACAGGCGTGTCAAACGTAATGCACTAAGACATATTGCAAAGAGAGAAGAGTTTACACAGAGGTCACTCTTTTCCCTTCCTCTTCTTTAATTTAACAGTTTTCACTGTAGAAGCAGCAGCCTGGCAGCGGGGGGTCTGCATTAGAGCTCTGTGGTCTTTACTGAGCAGCAGGACGCCCCACTGACTGACACTCTGAGGTAATGCGACAGCTGCACTAACGATCTAAAGATGAGCAGAAATGAAAACTTGCTTCTTCTCCACATTTCAAAAAATTCTGAACGTCAATGTGAAAACATGAATTTCGTAAAACAATATGACAGTACCACTTCTGCATCTTCATTCCCAAAATTGTGTGTTTTAAATCTCTTATAAGAGAATTTTTTACATTCAGTGTGACATCATAGGGATTCAACGGGCTGGGTACTGATTAAATGGTTCTGTCAATCACCTGTTACCCTCAAATCAATGCGCTTTTGCATATTTTCAGAGCTAGCACAGCTAGAAGCGCATGCCTGCATTTAACACCAAGATAGTGACACTATCTAAAGGAATCACATTAGCCTGCTGAGCTTGTAGTTGTAAAGAGAGACTAAATCTTCAATAGGGTGATTGGTGTTGCTTTTGAGTTTAACAACACCAACTGATGTGCACACAGCGATACTGCCCGACCAATCCTTTCGTTGCTGCATGGTCACATGGAGTCACGTGACTGATCACATGATCCCCCTTTTTACAAGCCTGCAATTAATCTGTAAACAAGTCTATGAATGGAAATGCTTTGTACATACAAAGGTTCTTGAATTCTACCTCACTGGCACTGGGAATTCAACATTACTCTTTGCACAGCCATTTGCTTTAGTCCTTAATTTCATAGAAGTCAGTTTTGTCCATTAATTTCTAGATGCTGTTAATCCAGACACTTATCTGCAAGTAAATACAAAAAAAGGCTCATAAGCACTTAGATCTTTCTACACATCTCACAAATAGACACCTATTTGCACAGTATTTTTTTTTTTCACTTGAAATGCCTTTGCTTCAGGGCAAGCATGAATATTCAACACATCAAAACACTCACCGGGAAATGATTACACTAGACCGACTGAGGGAAGGTGACAATGCAGAAGTCCATTGTTCATGAGGGCGACTGGCTGAACGGGCTTCATTAAAGATGCTAAGCGAATGGTCCTTGACATCAAAGTGATGGATCAAGTAATAGTCAATAATGGCTGGGCGTCACTGCTTTGCAGGATGAATACATTACTATCATCGGGCCGGGGGGTAAGAGGAGGTAGGTTGTTTGTTATAGTCACAGGAGACGGGTTTATTTCAGATTTCAGAAGTGGCCCAGCCCTCCTGGAGCACTCCAGCTCCCCACTCCCACCCCCACCCCACCCTTACCCTCTGTAAACACATCCATCAGTGCTGGAACAAACTGAGGTCTGCATGTCTTTGGAAAGTGACACCCTGTAAAAGGGAAATAAGTTTTACGGTGTTCACCCAATACTGGCGTAAATGCTTCCGTAACATTAACGTCGGGAGACCAAGGCCAGACATTTAATTTGACAGAAGTCACATCCACGGGGACTGAACGGCGTGGGAATAGTGGCCCTTTTAAACTGTGCCACTGTCCCACCACTTGTGAACCTCGCTGGGGGTGGAAGCAATTTCCGGCCAGCCTGTGGGTGAGGAAATGGGGAATTAGGCAGTACATGTTTTGCCCCTGGAGCTGGAGGCTCTCGTGTGTGAAGGGGGGTGAACATACGAAGTCCAGCCTTTAAGTTCTCAAGCATGCTGCTGATTGGCCGAACTCAAGGACAGGCGTTCCCAGCCGTGTACGCGAAGATCTACCCCCGTCATTAGGTTTTCATGGCATCCTAACAAAAGCACACCTAATGCAACAGTGAGAGATCTGACTGCAGTGTCAACTCTCTTCTCAATGACCCCATCAAAACCAATGTGTCCTGAACTGGAACTAGGGAGAATTATGACCACCTTTTTGTCCTGCATTTACCAAAGAAAAAAAGGTCCATTACACCCAGCAAATTCATAAAATAGACAGACAAAGGCACCAAAATAAGTTCTTACAATTAAGCACCCCCTTTAGTAGCTAAGCTTGCCAGCACTGATAACCTCACTTCCTCTTCAAAATTCCATCTGAAATTAAAAATACCGATCTGACAGAAATATTTACAGCTTCACAAGGAAATATTCTAAATTTGTGAAATACGTTGTGGATACCGAGCTATCATTCAGGCATCCAATATTTTTGCTAGTAAAATGGTTTCCAGTTAAGAAAAAAGTAACTTCTCCAAGAGTATAGAGGTTTTGTGAATGTGTGCATGAGAGAGAGAGAGAGAGGGAGAGGGCGCAAAGGGAGAGAAGGAGTTTGTTGAAAAATGAAATAACTCTGGAGGTCAGTACTTCCTCCAGGCACCAGTCAGAAGTTCCTGAATAAGAACAGACCAGGTGGTGCAGCGTCAGAGCCGAAGGTTAGAGTTAGAGGTCGCACAGAACCTGCAGGACGGCACTGGACCCCACAGCCAACCAGCTACCCACAACCACCAGCTCCCTAACCCCCCTCTACCCCTCCCAAACCCCAATGCCACAACTGCACAATATCAGCTATGAACAATGAAGGTAAATCTGTTCCCAGAGCCTCTGTTACCAAGGTTATGGAGACACTGTCTACGTCAGCTGCCCAACCCTGTTCCAAAAGAATCGGCCATATTGTAGATTCAGCATGTCCCATGTCATCCAAAAAGGGCCGGTGTCAGTTCAGTCTTATAATAGCCCAGCACTGACACAAATGATTCTACTGACCGTGGTCTTATTGAATCAGGCGCTAAAGTGCTTGAGTGAGAACAGATATCCGCACCCACTTAGACCCTTTTCAGATAAGATTAGACACCCTGCTGTAGGTTTGGATTTGGAATACGTGAGTCTATGAATTACCAGTGCAATGAGATCTCAATAGCTATTGAAAGAGTTGACCTTTGCTAGGGTAGAAGGGAAGGCCAACTTATCGGGAGATTGTCATGCAGGAACAAAAAGGTTCATCCCTCGAATCCAATTAATGAAGATATGTGTACCTTCCATATTAAAATGCCGTGTAAGTTTGAAATAAAAAGTGTTGCATTGTCACTAATTTCAAAAATTATGGACACATGAAACTGCATGCAGTTTTTACTTTATAAATTAAAATCAGCCAGAAATCTTGTAAACGCGCACAAGCCTTTCAACGGAACATGTTTTTAAGAGTATGTCAAATTTCTTTTAACAGAGAAAGTACAGTATGTATCTTTTCTGATCGTATGCATGGTTTATACGTGAGGCCCCTGGTCTAAGTACAGGAAGGTATCCCTTCACCGCCTCCGTGGATCTCGTGCAGAAAGTGTGTATGTACAGTTTATTATCCACAGCCCCCCTGCTGAAGGCAGGAAGGGTCAGGGCCAGGTCATGCAGTAAGATCAGTTGCATAACTCTAATTCTGCGTGAGCAGCTCATCTCAAGCACAGACACTGAGGCTTAGCATTGGGAAGCCACAAGAAATCTGAGACTAATCCTCCCGTGAGACCCAGCTGAGAGAGTCCACTACAGTCACCACCCTACAGCCTTTATCCATCATCTTCCCTGACTCAACTGGCGACATCAAGCCCCCATCAACCCCACAGCCTCCACGCTCCTGACCACAGCCTCAATTTTCCACCCTCATGTCTCTATCTTCTAATTCTCAACAAACTACATGGAATCTCCGCACCACTGATACCAACAAATGCTAGGTTTCATTCTCAATATCACAACTAACAGTCATGAAGCAACCAACATTCCTTCATCTCTAGCCTCCATCCTCCATCACTTAACGGACAGCTGAAAACCACAATTCTCCTTAGTTTATGGTCTCCATTTCACATCACTTAATTGACGGCCTAAAACCCAAACACACCACTGCCCCCACAACTCCAGTCCTCAATCAACAGCCTCAATTCTCCGCTGGTTGTAGTTCAATCTGCAACCCTCTACCCTGCCTACATTTTATCTTCTGCTACACACAGCACCAGCAGGTGTGTATCAGGATATGAGAACATGATCACCTATAGCTCAAGGTCTAACCACGACTCAGGAGTACTTATGTCAGCAGGATACTGTTGAGCTCACCCAAATGTGTCAAGTGTGGCAGTGAGGAATAGCAACAGGATAAATAAACTATTTTTAAGAAACAAGAAAGCGGCAAAATACGGGGGTGACAACCATGGATAAAAAGAAAGGGTTGAATATCACCAACGTACCACAGAAGCAATAATGTCAAGTGCGGTGATTGAAAGTATGTGAAAAGACTGAAACTAATACCTTGCAAAACATTGCCCCCCCCCCAACAACCTCTATAGAGGGTGGTAATAACAGAATAATGTTGAATTAATCAAGCCAGTAGTGTGACTGGTATTTGTGGTAAGTAGCAAGATGGCACGCGCGCAAGAAAAGGTATTCTTTAGTTTGAATCCCACTATTGACTTGCCGCACTCTCGCCACGTTCACTAGGGATTCATCACGGTGTAGTTCGTTTTCTTCCTGCAAACTGAAAGACATTAATCTCAAGGTCTAGAAAATCAGCCTTACTAGCTAATGCTGGCACAGTTAGAGAAATGTTCATTAACATCACTTGCATTGCCCTTGTCAAGCTAATAAATTAAATTAGCTTCTCTCCTCCCTTGCAGAACTCCACTCACCTCACAGCACATACCAGCGCTATCAAGCCTGCCCTCTCTTTTCTTCATTTCCTAAAGCTTTAACCTCATTCAGGACGCTTACGGCCATTTTATACTTGTAAGACATACTTTTGTATATCGACAGACATTTTTTAAATAGATTTGGCAACTCCAATCCCGCCCGAATCTGGAATGCCCAGTTGGTGAACTATGTACAGGACTTGCTCGTATGCCACCCCTTGCTGCCAATTCAGGAAAGTGTACACACTTCACGGCTCTCCTCCGAAGCGCACACCTGTCAGCCACTGCTTCTTATACACTCATTGGTTGAACCTTCACAAGTTCAGAACGAGGGCGGAGGATACCCGGCCACGAACAGGCTTAGAATCTTCTTGACGAGCGCCCATCTGGCCAACAGGAGGCGCTTGAGCAACAAACAAGGAAACTATTATTTTCCCTTCCCCGCAGTCCCTTCCCAATTTGCAACCCTGTAGCGCAATAGCCAATTGTGCGCTACTCTGAAAAAGCTGCCAACCACTGCCGGTTGGTACGAGGCAGGAATCGAACCCGTGACGTGATAGTCACTTCTGCTTAGCAGCGCGATGCTTTACCAAATGAGCTATCCAGGAGCTCATCAACAGACATTTTAAGGAAATTGTCAGACCATACAGGTTCTTTTATGCCTAAACGAAGTTTCCGACAATGTCAGTGATGAAAACTAATAACTCCATGGTAATTACAGTTACTTCATTATAAGGTAAACCATCTGATATTTTTGCAAATACTACTTTAACTACTTTCTGTACCTGTGACAACCACCAAACTCTTGACTATCCAGCCATTGAAATTATATGACAACTAACAACAGTGTCAGCAATGTTACAAATACTTGACAGGTGCAAGACACCATCCGACTACACTTTTTTCTGTCTCTCCAACATCATTTTGGTCGTCAGACATGTCTGACAAGTACAAAACAGCCTTCAGATGAATTTCAGGATCCACACAAAACAAAAAGCCACCCAGGACCTCATTTTATGCGTGGCCTGCACTACTACAGAGCATGCCAGCCTTGAATGCACCTTCATTAGAAGTGTGAAGCGGATGTGTAGAAGAAAAATGTGCGAGTAAACAAATATATTTCTAACCCATAAAACAATACAGTTTACAATGTTACATTTCATTGAGCTGCAATTAGTGACCGAGATCTCCATGGTAAAAGAAAACAAAATAGAATCCAGAAACACGCAAGTCATTAGTGATCAGCCCAAATAAAGAGACAACAATGCCCAAAGAGGGCCTTTTACTTTAGTGCCCAGGCTTTGTGTTGCAATTACTTTTGAAGCTACATTTTTGTATTGTTGCCATGAATAATATAGCAATACGCAATTCTCTCTCTGATTTGTTACGCCCATCAATAAACACAGGCCGTCATCTGCACTGTGAGCCCAGGAAATCTATGAGCAATGACTTCTGCGATCTACGGGAACTAATAACGACACCTAAAAAAAGAAATTAATGGCACGCAGCAAAGAGCCACACGCATTCACGCCTGTGAGAGAACTGAAGAGGCTGCATGCAAGGCTGCCGATACAATGAGCCAGGAAAGTGATAAATAAATGAGAATCACACTTTTAAAGCTCACAACGCTGCATATTAAATTGAAGCAGTAAGTAAAAAAAAAATCAGTAAACTGCATATAAAAATATAAAACAACAAAAGTCAAGTAAAAGAAAAAAACCCGCACTAAACTATACTCATTACTTCAGGCATGAGACTGTTGAGGGCAAACTAGCTTATTCGACTACAGACAGAGATAAGTGTAAGTCAGTTGACGACGAAGGGGGCAAGGAAGCATTACATCAGGACGTAAGTGCATGGGGAGGAATGCAAGCGGTCCGTGGCCCCCGAAACCCCCAGCAGGCAAAGATAAACGAACACAAAAACATGGGGAGGAGGTGTGGGGGAACTCTTAAAACAACACCAGCATGAGGTCTGGCTGACTGAGCCACTTTAGCCAAAGCCTTCGTGGCGGAAAGACTGAGGAACCACCTGTTAGCTGACCCAACGAGCAACACTAAAGCACCGCGACAAAAAAAAAAACGGCAGCATAGCACACAGCCTCGCTATCAAGTTTCAATCCCAGCAAATCCTTCAGTCTTGCATTTAGGCTAAAAATCATACTCTTTCAATTAGTCGACATTAGTGTGCTTTAAGTTACTGCATCCGAGACAAGCAGAAATGTCGCGACGTGCAATGTTCACCCAGGCAAATTGCGAAAGAGAGTCAAAACATCTCTCCTCATTAGCTAGATTATCATGAAATTCAGAAAAAAAACAAGCCATAGCAAAAAATTTGGTCTAATTATACAACTACACTACTGACTGGGACTGAGAAATGTCTTCCTTTTTGCAAAAAAAAAAAAAAAAAATCATAGATTCTGTGGCTTAGGGGGAGTGTAACTGAAGAAACCATGTGGAGGCGACCCTCTGGCTGAAGCGGGGGGTGTTCGGCAGGAGAGGATGGAGTGGTGTGGTTTGAGCCGGCTCTCCGGGTGCGGTGTGATAGTGCAGCAGCAGTGAGAGCAGCAGCCTGTATCAGAGGTTCTGCAGCCGCAGCTCCCACATGCAGAGTCCAGAGAGGGAACCGCAGCCTCAGGGAGAATGAAGAACCATCGCAGAACTCTAGAGCACACTGACTATGGTCCTCTTTCACCCTCTCCCTCACTCTCATGCACACACACACCCGCGCGTGCGCGCGCACAAAGTCGCATACACTCACACGCTCTGTCTCTGTCTCTCTCTCTCTCTCTCTCACACACACACATAAACACACACAGGGACACACACACACACATGCACAAAGTCGCATGCACTCACTCGCGCTCTCTCTCTCTCTCTCTCTCTTTGTCTCTCACATACACACACACACACACACTCACCCCTCCCACAGTTTTTCCCCAGCTTGACTCCATCACTCACACCAAGGAGACACATCCCATCCGGGAACGGGACTAATGCAGGGAGAGGAGGGGGGGCAGGACACAGAATCCAAACACAGGAGGGGAGAGAAAGCAGAAATAAATAAAGAAAGCGGAGCTGCGATTTCTCCCCACCCCGAGAAGCCTCTGCTGCAACGGCCGGATTCCTCACACAGAGAGAGAGAGGCTGGGAACGCGTGCGGCTGAGAACAAACTCACCGCAGCGTGGCCTGTGATTGGCTGGGGCCCCACAGCAGCACTATTTACCCCCCCCCCTCTCACTTTACCCCCTTAACCCAAACTCTGAGGTACAAAGGGGGGGGGGGGGCACACTGCTGAATCTGTTTAAATCGCAGAGCCCGGCCGAATCACCCGGGAAACAGAGACAGAGAAAAGTAGCCAACCTATCTGAGTACGCTTAAGCCCCACCCCCACCCCCACACCTCCAGTGTGCATGGACTTGTTATTTAACACTGAACAAACTCAGGAAAAAGAATTAGGAACTGTGGGAAGACAGCCAGCTGGGTATTCACTGCCTTCACCCCCTATTCACGCCTCCATAAACAAGCAGCCTTTGAATGCAAACACACCAACACACACACACACACACACACATACACTACTGCCACTCGCCCAGTGGGTAAAAAGTCCTGCCGCCTTACCGTGGTGGTTGTGCTGGTTGTTCTCGACCATGGGGGGGTCTCCTGCCCCCAGTTCGGCAAGCCTCCGGCTGGTGGCTGTCAGCTCGGAGCGGAGGTTAGTCACTTCCTGGCTTGCGGCCTGGATGGCCCCATCGATCCGGTGGGCCAGCTGCTTGTTGTCTTCCATCATTTTGAGGATTTTGGCCTGAGGAGGGAAGAATCCACACAGGGCGGCATGGTGTCAGGGGGATACGGCCGTTGCCTCAAACAGTCTCTCTCTGCCTTATTATTTGTCTTTTCCCCCTTTTAATTCTTCCCTCGTCCACCCAGGATTTTCTCAGGTGAGTGCGCTAAAACCCAAAATCCCAGCCACTCTCTCCTGTCGCTCGCTCTCTTCCGGCTCACGCTAAGCGCAGAGGGAGAGAGGCTTCTTCACCTGTTGTCTGTTACTGCATGCAGACGAGTGCGTTTTTGCTAGAGAGAGAAGGAGAGCGAGAGGGAGACAGAACAGAAGAAAGAGAGAATTGGAGAGCAGGAGAAAGAGAGAGAGAGCAAGTAGGCGTGCGCACGCCGGAGGGTGCAGCGACAGAATGAGAGAGTCAGAGCGAGAACTCTGTCCGCCTGTAAAACGCGTTCACGGCAGCGGCAGCTCTATGAAAGGACACAGAGCGCTGTGATGACAAGCACCTTTTTTAAACGGACCGTACCATCTCTGGGGGAGAGGCGGGGGGGGAGGAGGGGGTCGAGACTATAGCGGCACTGCCGCAGCTTTGCCGAACGAACGGCGGCTCGCGCCTGCGTGTTACTGCCCCTCCCGGGGGCCAAGAATTTAACAGGAGTTAGAGGTCCAGTCTTTTACGGTGAAGAGAAGCAGACAGGCTTGAGTTTCCTTTGAGTTTCCTCCTTCAGACACCCCCCCCCCACTTCTAAAATCCAGCCTGATATGCAAATACAAAACTCTAGTCAAGTGTCCTGTGTTCTCTCACTCACTATGTATCGCTCTCTCCCTGTACCCACCCTCTCTCTCTCTCTCTCTCTACCCCCTCTTTCTCATGCTCCCTCTCTCTTCAAAACTAATTCAGCACTTTGTCCCTTGACAGCTCTCCCTCATGCCACAGAAAAGGGCAAACTAGACTGCCTGAACTCAGAGACGGAGAATGCGTTAACTGAAAAGTTTTCTCCGGAACAAATAAATTTGCAGTTCTGAGACTGTTGTTTAAAAATGGGTCTCTCTCAAGACTGGTAACAGACTAAACAAACTCAGGGACAAGGGAGTCCAACTCCAAAAATGCAGGAGGGCAGCAGTATCTGCCAGGTTTTTGGCGCATTTTCATGAAAGTGAGCCATTAAAAATTGGGTAAGTCCGTGTATGTTTTCACTGAGGTCTTAACTGGATTCTGACGGAAAAAAAATCCACGTTCCCACAGACATTGCAGCCCTCCAGGGTCTATGTTAAACAACGCTACTTTTGGAGCATTATGAACCTCTTAACAAAAAAGTCCTCTGTAATTGCTTCTAATATACTGTGCTTATTACACTAATCACAGTGCATATTTCTTGTTTAATGTGTATGAGAACAATTGGGGATACATAAGCCCAATTTTAAGCAGCGTGTTCAGCTGTTTTCCAATAAAATTTGCAGTTAAGCTTGTGGACTAGCATCCGCCCCTGCGCAAACGCAACAGCACATAATGTTCACAGCCCCCAAAACTAGAATAACTCATTGATTGGCCCAATCTATCACAGTCCCTAAAACCAATTTGAGGGATTGCGATCAAATATCCAGGGCAAAACTTACTGAGGGTGGCACAAGAATATTTGCAACGTGATACACACTTCCGGTTCCAGCCACAGATTATATACAGTCAATGGTTTCATCATGCGAAAGTTACCAAATTAATAGTTATGTTTATTTATCATTAATTGAAAATTGCGGATTGGGAATTTTTTTTTCTTTTTAATTTAAGTCAATACATAAATCTTGATATGTAGGAGTACTCTGGTACAGTCGGTGGCGGTATGCACCTTCGAAGCTAAATGTTAATCCGCCAATAAACCAGAAGAAGAAGAAGCATGCGAAAGTGGTTTTCCCTTTGCATGTTCAAGCTACAGGCAACACAAGCGAGTCCAAGACATAATTGAGAACTTTCAAGCAAATACCGCAACTGCATATTGTATGTTGCGTCGTTAGTATCGCTTGCTGCGTTAACTGAAGTACACATTCTGACTCAAGAATAGGCTTCTTTCAAGCTACACCGAGTCAGCCAATCACAAGCGAGGATTTGGCAAGAATAGCAGTCGCGCTGGCGTTTGCTACAGGTGACAACAAGGTTTAGAAATTTAATTGCGAACCCTTAAACTGAGAAGGCGATTCACTTGCTATTGAGAGGAAGAGAGAAACAAACCTAACTTCTCCAGCAAGTGCTGAGTACTTTTTTGACTATGACCATTTTGGGGGGGGTTGACGACTACGTATTAAAAGGAATGTAATTCCTACAGTACATGTTTCCTCCAATATAGATGTAAACACCATCAAATTAAAGCTAGGTATCCAAACTTCACAGATTTTTGGACATGCTGGAGTATACTGAGCCAAAATAAAAAATATTGCACCATTGCCCAAATACTTTTACCTTAACAGCTAGTATATGGGCCTTTTACATGTTTATGCATTCTCTATCCCAGCTCAATACTTACACAGCTACCAGTGTTTATGCGCCTCCATTAACATGGCTGATATATCGCTCGAGGGTACAGCATCACAGCACTGCTATGGGAACAAACCAGCCAGCCTTTTTATAGATTCTGATATACTGCGAAGATTACCTTCGATATAAAAGCAAAGGAGTGGGCACAGCTCTCGTCTAATCATACCTAAACGAATATTTGAGGATACATAAACCCGTTTGAAGAGGGTGTCCGTCGAATAAAATCCCACTTAATCTCAGCTACTAGCTGATGCACTGTCCAAGGGTACTGTGGCATTTCTCTGCCTGAGAATCAATACTATGTAAGTTGCAAACTGAGTTCCCTTATTATGATAAAAATTGTATAATCTTTCTCTTTTTTTCTGAAGCACCATTTTGATAAGGAAGCTGAGGTTTCCTAATGATGGAGAATAATGTAGAATGCACAAATTCTCAGTATGCAAGACAGTTATTGAGTGATCCATTGCAGCCAATAAGTTTAAGATCAAAACACAGCAAGTGCTTTAGAGTAGATTACAGTGAGTTTAAACATTGAGCAGCAACAATATTTTATATTTACAGAAAACCAGAAAATAAAAAAAACCTTTGATTTCTTAAAATCATTAATCATTGTCGGTAAACTTGTAGACAGTTTTGTTTTTTGATTTTATACAGAGAGCATAGGGAATCAGTCTTAATGGCGTCGAACAGCTGATGAGAAGTTGGAAAATGTTTCTCAGGCTAGCTAGTTTGTGTTTGATATGAGACAAATATTCTCCGATAAGTTTAAATCCGAACTCTGAAACCTCTTCTTCCATGTTTGACTGTGGCACAGATGTCCATTTGGCCAAGGAGTGTACATTATAAAAAGATTTAGGCTCCTCCTCTCAGGGCAAGAACACTGATCTAGGATCAGTTTTGTCTTTTTCCCCTCAAAGTGGATGACGAGGTGGGCAGGGGAACTGAACTGAGAACAGTGCCCCCGCATTTGAGGTGCTTCAAGGAAACAGGCGTTACTGTTTGGAGACAAGCAAGTATAATGCTCAGAGGGCACTCGGCCAGAGATCTGCAGTTCACCCAGTCTGACAGCACTGGATCCCACCAAAAGTGAAGTCAAACATCTTGCTGAAAACATGCGCTGGCTTTGCATTCTAACTGACATAACAAATCCCAGAGGTTTTCCCAGTCAGACTTCCATGGCCAAGGACAGGGCAGGGTGCACTGATGTTCATGTTGGCCGCATATAATGTGGGACCCAATATAAGAGGAATATGAGAGATTACAATTTCTCCGTAATGTGGTTTTCAGTCAGGCACAACCCTGTCTCTCTCTCTCTCTCTGTCTCTCTCTCTCACACGCACACACACACACACACACACACACACACACAGAGCTAACACCATCTAACAATTTCTTTTTTCTACTTTTTGCGAGAAGCAAGGTCATCAACTGTTTAGTACGCTTGGCTTGCTTCTAACCGCTGCATGCTAAGACGCACAGTGTTCCTTTGTCCTCTCGATGCTCCGCTTGTAAGAGAGAGCCCAGACGACGCTAATGGATTGTTCCGCAGAAGTTTGGGTGATTCTCTGACACGGCAACACGATCCTTTATGGCAGGACCTCTCATTTACAGTTACCACCACCCAGTACAGTACTCCTTTTCTGCTGTAATGAAAGGGAAGAGGGGTGTGTTTGTGTGCTCAGTTATTCAGAGCCAGGATTGCAGTGTGCCCCTAGGCCACACTGTTAATAGTCCTGAACCTGTAAACGAGAGAGTAGGCAGAGAGAGAGGAAGAGACAGAGAAGGAGGGAGAGTAAAGACTTGAATGAATTTTTATGATGTCAGTCAAGGACAGTGTAAGCTCCAGCTTTCAGTTGGTTTGTGTGTGAGCATGACTCTGTGTGTTTCTGTGAGTGTGTGTGTGTGTGTGTCTGTGTATGTGTGTGTGTGCGTGAGTGTGTTTGTGCGTGGGGGTTCACTGTTTATTGAATTCGTTCTTTCCAGCATAACTGAAATAGGAACAAGGGACGCCTATCATGTCCAAATCACAAATCAAGAACTTAAGGAGAACACAAATGGTATTTTAAGGAGCTATTTCCCCATTGATAAATTGTCATCAGTCTAAACCTGACACTCAGCCCATTTCTCAGAAGCAGAAGCCCCGAGTTCAGGACTCCCCACAGCTGTAAACTTTCCCAGTCTCCTGGTTATCGTTTCCTGTGGAGTAAAATATGATCTCCCCCCAGAGCAGAACAAGTGGTACAGTCCAGTTTCCCACACAATCTCCACCACATCTGCGGCTTCAACAGCAGCCTCTAGAGAACCTCAGTCTCAGCTGACCCTAAGCATGTGCGTGTGTGCGTGTGTGTGTGTGTGTGTGTCTGTGTCGGTGAGCACATCGTGTTTACCACTGCACAACTGGAGCTCTCTAATTGCTCATGTTGGTTATTTATGCAGAGGACTGTGGCCAAACATTACAAATTATTCATCAGGGTGGCTGCAAGGCTAATGAACCTGACCACGGGCTCCCCTCATGTAGGCAGCCTTATTACAGGGGTTCACTGCAGCAGCTGGGGCATTATCGGGGGGGCTCATCAGCACGCGTGCCTGAATGACCCAACGGGGGCCCATTAGATCCCCAGGGAGTGCTCAGACTAAGGGTCCCAGCTGGACGGCGGACCTCCATGGTCCCTGCTGAACACAACTGATGGAAACAGGATTAGCATGTGAATAGCAGCCATGACTTTTTGAAGGATGTAGGACTCAAGTGCCGATTTATCATGACTTGAATCCAGTTTTAAACCTCAAAGGCCTGGAACTAGAGTCAGGGCTCAATCTGGCCTCAAACCCCAGAACCTCAGATTTTGACTAAAACCAAAACCACAAAGACAAGAACTCAAACTCCAAAAGCTTGAATAGAATCCAAGAAAATTTAGATTTGGACTTAGGCTTCAGTCACAAGGCTTAGTCTTCACACGGACTGGAACCACAAATTCTCATTCGTGAGCTCTTACCAAAAAATCTTGAACTCGGACTCCATAATGACTCAACTACAGCAGCTCACTGTGACAGCTGCTATGGGGCTGCATGCTGCCTTTCCAGTGCAAGCAGCTCTTCCTCAGATTGGACTGGACCCAGTCCCTCCAGTACAGGGGACATTTCCTCAATTGGGACTGGACCCAGCCTCTCTGGTACAGGGCACATTTCGTCAGATGGGACTGGACCCAGCCCCTCCAGTGCAGGGACATTTCCTCAGATGGGACTGGACCCATCCTCTCGGGTACAGGGCACATTTCCTCAGATGGGACTGGATCCAGACTCTCCAGTGCATGGACATTTCCTAAGATGGGACTGGACCCAGCCTCTCTGGTACAGGGCACATTTCCTCAGATGGGACTGAATCCAGCCTCTCCGGCACAGGCGGAGTAAATATAGCCTGAAAGAAATAGATGTACATATATGTTTCGGTAATTGTGGCTCCGTGGCTTTATTTTCGAATCATGTCGCCGGCTTTCCGCTCTTAGAAGTTCAACAGTCGCCAGATTTCATCCCCGGCTGATCCACTTGTTGTGGCGCAAGACCCACATCACATGCTTCTTGGCTCCCTCTTGAAATCCGAGCCCACAGGACATAGAATACAATTCTCACGAGGACACGTTTATGCAAGTGGTAGAATTGACTGAATATGCAGATTAATAATTAATTTTAAAGCGAGATGATATTCCATCTACTGCAGCTGATATGAACTACGCGTAGAAGTGAACAGTTCTGCCACTTCGAAACTGGTTGTCTCTTGATCATGTAGATGGCGATTCCCTAAAAGTTATTTTAATCATGTTAATGGTTTTCTGAAATTGTGAGGTGAGCCAAGAAACGCAAATTTGTGCAACACAGCCCATACATCAAAAAGGCTTCCGAGTGCAGCTTTCGTCAGTCCAAGCATTATGCCAAAAGGCTTCCAAACGCTAGCTGCATCATTCCAAGTTATTATGAATGCGGCTCTGAAACTAGAAATGATTGGTCATATTTTATATGTTATATTTGAGCTCAAAACCGGAGTTGGGGAAAAAGATTGCGGGCCGGGCCATATTCTCAACTGAGAGATCGCCCCGGACACAGCTGCTGGGAGCCCCAGTTTAGAGAAATAACATCTCTTCAGTCAGTAATGTCGAAGGACAGCACTACTAATAACACTGTTGTTTGCCATATGAGATCTCTATAAAAATGTAAGAATAACAAGATTTTGTTACTGATGTGCATTCTCATACTCATTTAGTTACTTTAGAAAAATGTTTGACTCTGTAACACTGAGAAATGACCAGAAAAAAAAGAAAGATAGACCGGCGGATGAAGCGCCGAACTCGCTGTCCTTACACGATCTTATCACTAATTGAATAGGCTACTGATGTCAGGGAAATGGCCAGTCTTTCCACTTGAGCTCATTCTTGGAGAATCGAGCTACATAAACGTGCAGCATTACTAGTTGTAATGCATGAAAGTTTGGTCTTCAGGCATGTATTGACATTCGGCATTTGAGACGTCCTTCGACTGTTCCCAGTATTCTTCGGCACAGTTCAAGTCGAGGCTGTTCACACTTGGCGCATGCGTATCGTCTTATGATCACTTTCAGTTTTTCCTGTGACATAGATATAGAACTATACTGATTCATTTAGATTTGAGGTTTCACTAATGCCGTGATTTTCTTTGACACAGAAACCAAATACACTAATGCACTCATGCTTAGATTCAAGTACAGCTGTATATTTAGGATGAGTTTCTTGTATTATTAAATGTGGTCTTTAGATTTGAAGTGGTGCCTTTGACTCTTTCGTCTGTGTCAACTGCACAAAATACCCATCAGTTATTTCATTTGTTTGCAACAAGCTGGTTCGATGGGATGAACTATTTCCGTAGCTGGTCTCGTCTTGGCCAGGTTGGCCTGGTCACGGGTGAGACACCCTGAGGTTCCATTCTGGCTAACACTATGGGGACAGGGCACATTTCCTCAGATGAGACTGGACCCAGCCTCTCTGATAAAGGGTATATTTCGTCAGATGGGATTGGACTAAACCTGTCTGGTATAGAACACATTTCCTCAGATGGGATTGATCCCATTCTATCTGGTACAGGGCACATTTCCTCAGATGGGATTGATCCCATTCTATCTGGTACAGGGCACATTTCTCTAGATAGGATTGGACCCAGCCTCTTCGGTACAGGGCACAATTCTTCAGATGGGACTGCACCCAGCCTCTCTGGTACAGGGCACATTTTGTCAGATGGGATTAGACCCAACCTGTCTGGTACAGAGCGCATTTCCTCAGATGGGATTGGTCCCATCCTATCTGGTACAGAGCACATTTCCTCAAATGGGACTGGACCCAGCCTCTCTGGTACAGGGCACATTTCCTCATATGGGATTGGTCCCATCCTATCTGGTACAGAGCACATTTCCTCAGATGAGATTCTCTGGTACAGGGCACATGGGCACATTTCCTCAAATGGGACTGGACCCAGCCTCTCTGGTACAGGGCACATTTCCTCAGATGGGACTGGATCCAGCCTCTCTGGTACAGGGCACATTTCCTCAGATGGGACTGGACCCAGCCTCTCTAGTACAGGGCACATTTCCTCAGATGGGACTGGACCCAGCCTCTCGAATACAGGGCACATTTCCTCAGATGGGACTGGACCCAGCCTCTCTAGTACAGGGTGTATTTCCTCAGATGGGACTGGACCCAACCTCTCTCGTACAAGGCGTATTTCCTCAGATGGGACTGGACCCATCCTCTCCGGGGACAGGGCAGATTTCCTCAGATGGGCCTGGATCCACCCTGTCTGGTACAGGATGTATTTCTTCAGATTGGACTGGACCCAGCCTCTCCGGTACAGGGCTCATTTCCTCAGATGGGACGGGACCCAGCCTCACAGCGTTTCCTCAGATGGAAGCTGGATTGGAGCAGTTTGTGACGGTGAGCATCGCCTCACCTTGGCACTGAACAATTACCTCATTAAGGACACAAGCCTGTGAGCCGAGCACTCAGGGCTATTCTTAATGATGGAGGGATGCTCTGGTGGGTTCATAATAAGATACTGCAGAGCTTCCTTTGGCCATACATCTTTCAACGACACTCGGTTTAATCCAGTCAACCTTCGGCTTTGCTGGCGGAGACCCCACGACCAGACACAGGCCTTCAGTAAGCTTGCGCTTCAGTGAAGGGAGTTCAGAGAGAATGGTCGAATAAGACAGTGCAGAGTGAGTATGTTTGTGCACGTGTGTGTATCTATGTATTTATCTATGTGCTTATGATCGTGTATCGGACCATACGTCCACGTTTGTGAATGCCTGCTAGTCCCTGAGTGTGTGTGTGTGTGTGTGCGTGTGTAGTGAGCTTATGTGAGTGTACACACTTGTGTTTTATTTGTGTGGGCATAAATATATGCCTGCATGAGTCATTCAAACCAGCTGTGCCTAGAAAAGGCGAGCAGGGGCAGCACTGAGCTCCGACCGCAGGCTCTACCCCAGGCTCTCAACCTCATCCAGAGAGGAGCAGTGTGTGTGCAGGCTTTCATTCCAACCAACCATTTACACACCTGATTCTACTCATCAACCTTTAGAGCCTTTACTAGAGTAAATTCAGGTGTGTAACTGATTGGCTGGCCCCACACCTACCCTTCCTGCATAAGGTTGAGAACCCCAGCTCTAGTCCATTACGCGCCAAGACCTGCCAAAACTGCAGTCTGTTCCCACATTAAAACAGTTGGAGGACTTTAATGTTCCCCTGTACGCCACCAATCCTGAGGAGTTAGTGCTCGGTGAAGACAAATGCCTTCACCTTCCAAACCTCCATTTTAAGCGGCTTCAAGGAACTGCCAGTTCTACTTTATGATGTGTGAATTCTGTTGGCTCGTACAGTCCCTCCTCTCTCTCTCTCTCTCTCTCTCTCTCTCCTTACTTCACTCTGGCAGGCGAATGACTTCACAGGCTGCCGTTCTTTTCCTCTTAGATCCCATATCAAACAAAATACTCTCCTCTCTCTTCTCTCTTTCCATCTCTCTGTGCTGCAGAAATGAAGGAGTAAACAGCGCAGAAGAAGACTGCAAATATGCATTGAATTAATTCATGAAATCAGTGGGGTGGGATTGGAGCTCAGAACTTGTTTGTCTTTCCGGCAGCGTCTTCTTCTTCCCCTTGCGTCTCTCCTTTGAGAAGTTCAATGAGTGCGTGTGTGCGTGCGTGCGTGTGCGTGAGGAGGTGGGGGGGTATGAGTGTGTGTGGGTGGGGCAGGGAGCACCTATTTCCTTATCTCATATTACTTGCTAGCAGCCCTGAGAAGCAGCTGACCAAATCATAAGACTGAAGGGCCCCATTTGAACTCCAGCCAAAAACAACAATTAAAAAAAAATAAATAAATCTTGCACCCCGAGACTGCCAGTGCGTGGAGCAGGGAATGAAGCTTTTAGAAACAGGAGCTCTTTGGGGATTAGACATGTCCCTGCAGGGCCTCAGATACAGCTTCTTTCTTTAAAAAAAGGAAAACTACATTGTATGGTGCATCAGTCAAAAGCAACAAACACATTACGGCACGGCGGAGCCGTTCTAATAGGAGATTTACATCACTTGGAAGGGCAGGCTCGGGTCTCGCATGGTGGAAGACGGAGATAAGGGCGTCAGGGGTGCACTCACTGCCGTCAACCCCATCCCAACCCTTGTAAAGCCCGGTGGTATGTGCTGTGCAATGCCTCTGGTCAGCCCCTACATTCCGCAGCGCTTTTCATGAATGCATTCAACATGTTTGAAGTGACTTTCTGAAACTCATTCCCAGGGCTATAGAGGAACACAGTCAAATATGGCAGAGGGCTTGGATTATTTTCAGCATTCAATAAGATCCTTCACAAAAGTGCACCTCTGCAAGATTGGGGAGAAAACTGATTTGTAGCAAATGAGAAATATAGAAAGCGCAGCTCTGGCGACTGAGTGGGTCTCCCTACGGCATCAAGCGAGAGAGTTTTAGCACGATTAATGCACCCCACAGGTTTTAATAAGGCTGTTGCAACTGGAGAGCGAAGCATTTTGCTGTGTATTAAAGTGCATTTTCAGTACCAAATTTAGCTGAAAAACGAGTGAACGGCAGGATACAAATTAAAGGCGTTATCAGTTGCAGTGGGAGTCCATCTAATATTTCATTAACCCCTTAAACTCTAACTTTTCATTAATGTTTTCCCTCAAGTAGGTTCTAAGTTAGAAAAAACATTTCTTCGCACTGCAGGACAATGTGAGGTGCATATTCTGTATCTGCTGATCACAGCGCTTCAGTGAAGCCACATATAATACCTTGCACATCATTTTATTGCCATTTCCCTGTAATTCAGCAGGAAGAGAAAATTATATGACATGCACATCCCAAAAATCTCAAGTGCTGGATCAAAAAAGAGAAATGCAAATACAAAAAGCTAAAATGATCCGCAAACCAACAAAAAAGCTTCCATCAAAAAGTCATTTATTAAAGTAATGCTTCGAGCCTGAAGGCTTTTCTTCAGACTCACCTGAAGAAGAGCCTACAGGCTTGAAACGTTAATTTAATAAATGGCTTTTTGACGGGAGCTTTTTTGTTGGTTTGCAGATCACTTTAGCTTTTTGTACCTGTAATTCAGCAGGTCAAATTTGGGATCATTAGAAACCTTGGGATCTCCAATAAAATTCAGAATTGGCCAGAAGTTCCACCGGTTTGAATACAGCAGCTGCATTTGATGGACCCGTATATGGGTCTGCAGGTTTCATGAGTTAAATCAGAGTGCCAGTGGTTCAAAAGGAATGGGTTGATAAAAAAATTTCAAATCATTCATTTCAACAAAACAACAAACAGAAAGTGATTTAAAATACAGTTACAGCATCCAGCCAACAAATATAAAAGAAAATCCAGAGGTCTTAAAACCATTCGTTACTCATAGGGATTATTCTGATATCCCTTATCCAAGCTCAGCCCTAATTCCAAACATCCCGAAATTCCTCCAAACAGCAGCCCCGCAGAAAAATATGTAGCGGTTTGTTGGAGGCACTTTTTTTTTAAAAAGTACTTATTCAGTCATTTCCTGCAAGAATGATTTTCCTAGTGCAACTCAGATGAAAATATGTTTCATAAATAAGTCATTTTGATCGTCCACAACAAACTAGTGAACTGATATTCAGCAGCCAAGGCATCAGTTAGCAACTATTATTGCATAGATGTACCAACAATGTTACTGTGCTATATTTTATTTAGTGTGTCCACAGTGTGCTTATCCATATGAGACTGAGATCAGTACATGAGACTGGATTACGATTCTGCAGAAAAAAAAGAGATGAGCCCTTTTTTCTGCTGTATTTCTGACTAAACCACCTGAAAACATTATCCTATTCAGTTTCCTCCACTGTTTTCATTCTAAGGTGTGAATACTGACCTCTAATGGGGAAACCACATCAAAAACTTTCAGGATTGATTCAGATTTCAACTAGAGAGAACCGATGAACGGTTGACATACAATTATTTTGATGCTTCAGGTGCATAGTTTATTTTAATGTTATGTGTTTCCAGTAAATGGATCGAAAAATAGATCACTCCCTCATTTAATTCACATTGAACGACAACGACACAACCATGTGCAGATGCAAAAACCATGCTCAAAGCCTCATGGTCAAATAAGGCAGAGCAGAAAGCCTAATTTCATGAACAGGTTAATTTACAGCATTCACGTTTTACATGGTGTCATTGGTTTGTTCAGCTGAGATCACATGTACAGAGCCCACAAAATTTGTTGGCACCCTGAGTGAATATGAGCAAACAGGCTGTACTGTCTTCTTGGTCTTTTACTAATAATACTCAAAAAAATCTTACCTTTTCAACTAAGTAAAATTATTGAAAATTATTTTTTCAAAAGGTAGTGTGCCATAACTATTGGCCCACCAAGAAAAGCCTGTGATTAAGATACAAAACCTTTTTTGTTGAATAGCTGAAGAGTCTGGGTTCATAAAACACACCCCAAACAAATTAGATTAAATTATTTTAATTAATGGAATATTTTTTCCCCAGGTCAAGTAGAAGAAAAAAATATAAAATCACCTTGAAATTGATACCAAAACAAATCTGAATATGCAAATTAGTCTGCAGTTAAAGGAGTGCTAGAGTGTTGGAATTGCCAACTGTTCGTTGGCACCACGCTTCCTCTCCATTACCTACGTGGTAAGGCACCAACGAGAGAGTTGGCAATTGAAACAAAGGAAAGGATAAAAGAAACTGTTCCAAGAAGAAAATACAACATGGAAAGTGACAAATGATGTTAGTTGTTCTCAGGCAGCTATGTCTAAAATTTGGTGCCAAATGGGAAGATTATTAAAAGAAAATATATGGGTTGACCATAGCAGTCTTAGTCAGGGCAGAAAACTCGAAGCAATATGCATTGAAATTAGAAAATGCACAAGACAAATGCAAAACAAATGGGCAGGAACAGGAGTCAATATTCAAGAGAGAACTGTAAGAAATCAGCCGAATGAAATGGGGTTTACGTCAAAAAAGACAAACAACGGCAGGAACTCACATCTAAACAGTGGGCTGAAGACAAGAAATCATAGTGTTGATGAAAGTGATATTCAGTGATGAATCTCAAATCTGCATTAGCCCAGGCGATGATGCTCTAACTTTTGTCTAATATCATTCCAATGAAAAGTGAAGATGATTGCCTGAATAAATCAAAACAAATTTCCCCATTTATTTACGATATAGAGTTGCATGTCAGGTAAAGGACCAAAGGAGATGGCAATCATTACCTCAACAGTCAATGTGAATGAGTACAATAAAATTTGGGACTATGTTCTCATTCCATCAGTAGAAAATAGCTTTGGTGATGAAGTCATTTTTCAGGATGACAATGTATCTTGCCACGGGGCAAAGTTTGTAAAAGCTTTTCTTTTCAGGAAAGGCATGCAGTATCAACTCAAAGACATGGCCAGCAAACAGTCCGGATCTCCATCCAGTTGAAAACATATGGTGGAAAAAAAAAAAAAAATGGTCCAAGACAAGGCCCCGTCCTGCAAAATTGATCTGTCATCTGCTATTTGAGGAAGTTGGAACCAGCTTGTTGGAGAATATTGTTTTTCATCAGTGGAGTCTGAGCCTTAAAGATTTCAGGCCATCATCAAAGCCCGATAAAGAGCAACAAAGTACTAATTCAGATTTTTTTTTTTTGTTGACGGTTCCGTAATTTTTTTCTGAACAATGAGTGATTCAATATTTTTTCCCCTGTACTTGATCTAGAAAAAAATATTCCATCAATTAAAATAATTTGATCTCATTTGTTTGAGGTGTGTTTCATGAAGCCAGACTGCTCAGCTTTTGAGCAAAAATTTTGTGTAATTTTTGTTTTGTGTCAGCAATTTGTTAATTTGTATGAAGTAAAAAAGATTGACGAACATCCTCTAAGAGTGGTAACTGTACCATTTTTGCCAGGGATACATATGCATGTTCATGTTTAAGTTCACTTAAGTGATTAGGAACTCTTAAGATGTCAACCAGTTCCTGTTTCACTCAGGTATAAATATTGGGTGAAATAGACCAAATTCCCTAAGTCACTCATCACCATGGGCGAGCCCGAGAACGCAATGACAATATACGACAAGAAATTGTTGAGCTGCGCCAACCAGGAAATAAATATAAGAAAATCTCATCTCTAAACAGTTGACAATACCTGTTTTCATTGTTGGGGCAATAAGAAATTTTTATGTTAAGAATCAGCCTGAATGAGGATCTATGTGCACACTGAGCCTACATGCCATGAAGAGAATGGTTCAACTGGCTTAAGAGACCTCAAAAATCACAGCTGGAGTTGAGTTTTAGTTGAGTTTTGAGAACAGAGAACCTCCAAGACTACCATCAGACGCCAGCTACTTCACCACTTTGTTTGACAGGGTTGTCTGAAAAAAAAAGCCTTGGCTGTTAGTCAGCAGTACACTAAAGCGACTGAAGTTTGTCAAATCTAACTGAGCTTTTCAATGGGAACTGGTAAAATGGTCATATAAGGCCTAATTATAGCTTCTTGGCATCAAAAATCAAGGTTGGGTTTGACATGAACAAAAAATAGTCAAACAGAACCCTCTGTGAAGTATGGAGGGGGATCTTTGATGTTGTGGAGCTATTTTTCTTCCAAAGGCCCTTGATATCAAAATAGGATACATGGCATTGACTTAAAATACCAAAAGATACCGAAAGACAGCCAGTCTCCGCAAGGGAGCTTAAAATGGGTTGCGGTTGGAACCTCTCGCAAGACAAAGTTTCACTGCACTTCTGTAAATCTGCACAAAGATGGTTCTCTGACTATTTTTCCTTGGCCATCAAATTCCCCTGATGTAAACTCCACAGAAAATTTGGGGGATGAACCAAAAAGAAGAATGGTCTCAGATCCTGTGCCATGTTACTTCCATTAAAGATGACAGTTTTATTAATATTTTGAACGAAAGTCAATGCAAATAAATGATACACATTTTTTCACATCTTATCTTTCTCACTTTTACTACAGGGTGGCAATAATTTTTGAGGGTGCTCCATTAATTAAATATCCCTCAGCACAATCAATGTGACATTAAAATTTTAAGCCCCCACTTGTTTAAGCCACTCTGGGTACGAGAATGCCTTTAAAAATTCTACTTCAATGAAATGATAGACAAGGCTATTTAATTTGCTATCCCTTTATGGCCAAACCGGCATCAGATTGGCTGTGATAGTGCGTTGTATTAGGCGAAAAATGACTGTTCAATCTTCAGCCCAGCAGCACACCAGCCTGGGTTGAGTGAACAATCAGGAGAGGTCACTGCAATCACTGAAGATCCGACGTATGTGGTCCAAATCCTTTAACTCAGAGTCCATTCTCACCCACAGGGCAATCCCTAAACACAATTACAGATTTCATAGCTTTCCAATTCTGAGGAAGAAAATATGCTTTGTGCTTTAGAAGCACAGCCCAGCAACTAATACAGCTTTTCTGCCCAAACAATCAGCTTTTATTTGGCTATCACACAGCTAACAAGAGCACTCAGAGTGCCCATACCTCCGCCACATGTGTGGGACACACATGAGTAGCGTTATTGTGAATCATAATAATCACACAAGTCAAAAAAAATCCTAGATCCATTATTTGATCCGGATCACTCCCAAAAAGATATCACTTCCAAGTTGGGCTTTTTTACCTCTGGTAAAAAAAAAATTCATAAAAATCTGTCAGTAACTTCATCTGTTGTGTTGCTAACAAATTAACAAACATACTTACCCACAAACCGAAAGTAAATTGGTAAATTGGTAAAAAAGTAAATTGGTGAGGTAATAAGGAGGCTCGCATCACTGTGTTTTAGCACCAGTAATCACAGAGCTCCACAACTGAGGAACGAAACCTGCTTTGAGATTCAGAAGCACCTCAAATGAACCAACTCACTGCTTCTTTATCATTAAAGCAGGATTGTTCAGGGTTCAACCAGAGTCAATGCAAAAGGCTGCCACAACAGTGGGCCTGTGCTAACTCGTGCCCTCACGCACCATGACTCCACTGACACAGGAGTATAGTTTCTAGCGTCCCACTGGTCTGCCTTGTTTGTGATTGTGAGGAAACCGACCTTTCCTCAGCCTTGTCACAGAGGTAGAGCGCCCAGAAAAACATTCACGCTGCTTGAAGTGGCAAGAAATGCGGAACCATCTTGTAGCACTGAGGATATACAGCGATGGCCTTAAGTATTTGGACGGTAAGATATTTTGAATCCATCACTGTTCAGAGTGTACGGACATGAAGTAAATAGAACGAGATAAAGCTGAGAGTCGGAACTTCATTGAAATTCCCTCACTTCATGGTATTTACTATTGTATGAAATCAATGACGGAGGACATATAGCCTTGTAAAATTGTGGCAGAGTTATAATGCTCATGGAGCTCAGTTTTATTTCACAGTGTGATCAATCAAAGCAATAAGAACTCATCATCTAGCGAATGTAAAAGCGAGAATCACGAGGAAATGAAACGTAATCACTGACTATGTCTACTCCTGGAAGAGCCACTGTATACAAGTCTCTCATACAGAAGCTCTGCTGAAGTCTATTCAGAGTGATAACCAAGAATACAGCCCTCCACACCATATTGAGCATCTTCACAGTAAATATAGTTATTTCCTTTGCTTTTCTTCCTTCCTTTTTTAAAATAAAAAAAACTAACACAATTCCTCTCAACATCATCCTGAACAGGTGATGTCACTTACAATGACTACAATCCACAATCTTGTGATTCACTTGCATGTCGATACCCAAATCCAAAATAAATGAATGGAATAAATAATTTGACTGTCTCTTGTGCAATGAGCTGCTTTCCAAGACAGGAATGTCATCACAACAACAAAAACGATAAATATTCTTACATGTACAGGCCACGCCTGGGAACCAGGCCAACCAACTGTGCAGCACATGCGGCCTCCAACCCACCACTGGGGCCCGCAGTGTTGTCTCCTAGGGCCCCCAGGGCACTGTCACGCAGCTGACCCCCTGTGAGGACTGGCCAGAGGAAATGCTTCTACATAGGAATCTAAGAGGATGGGCAGGGGTCAGGCCTTTCTGATACTGATGTAAACATATTGATGTAAACCCCTCTCACGATGTGTAGAATGAGGTTTACAAGTGTTTTGCTAATGACAGGATGTGTAATAAGGCCGCAATCTCTCCAAGAATCACGCAATACAGATGGGAGTACGAGCAGATCAAAGCTGACCGTATTAAAACCTCAGTTTCCAAACACAGAGAGCTGGAGCACTGTGCAAAAGCAAAGGAAATGTATACCTAACTGCATAGCAGTCTGAAGCTCCAGTTCCTGAAAAATTTCCAAAGAACGAACCAGAGGAGTTTGGTGCACTTAGAACCGTTCAATATAATTGCCCTATCTGCACAGACTCGGACAACACAAAGAGATGCAAATTGCCACTATGAAGTACACTATTGAATTTTGGGAAATTGCTTTAAGTGTCGTTTCAGGGGAGACAAACTCAAATTCTCATCAAAGGCACATCTACATTTGCCACAGCAGTCCATCAATAAAGCTAAAAGTTCTCCGAGAGACCAGATACATAATCAAAAAATAAATCGCTTTTTTTCATGGGGACTTCAAAATGTCAACATTTCAAAAAAGCTCAATTAAAGTTGCTCTAAGTGTGTGCGTGTGAGTCGGATTTGGACCTTCTTTCAATTCTATTTCTGCTTCTGAAAATCCCAAATGATCAGGCCATTGATTCGTTTTTTTTATGTCACTGTGGACAGCAGCAGTAATTTAGAGTTCAGTTAAAATGGAAAGCAAATGAACAAATGCTACTCCAGCACTATAAGCTCACAGAATGATTATTTGGGGGAGGTTACCCCCCCCCCCCCCTCCCTTCCTCCTTGCCAATTCAAAACATTAAAGCCATGGCAAAGAACATTGTTTACTAAGCCCCATCTGATGAAATTTCAGTGGCATCCATGGTCTGAATCCGACCATTGACCTTTATCTCATGTCTCTGTCTCTCTGCCCGTCTCGTCTTCCTATACTGTCAGGGCCTATAAAGCTGCAAAAGCAGTAAAAAAATACATTGAAAGGAGGACATTTAATCGGAGACAGAGGAAGCCAATGGACAGGATGTGCATAAAACGACCACCTCAGATTTCTGCAGTAGGAAAACAGAGGAGTGTGGCCCAATCGCCTCTGCTCCTATCTACGCACTTACAGCAGTCCAGCTGTCCACCATTTACATGATATTAGCATAATGTAGCTGACGCTTTTATCCAAAGCTACTAATAGAAGATTAGATTAAGAGCCTAAAAGCTGCGCTGATCTTGCTGTGGCCACAGTGGGGCTTAAATCACCAACCTACAGAGCCGCAGTCAAATACCTTGACAAGTTAGCCGCTAAGCTAAAGGCTCCCCTAAAAAGAGCTTGCATGTTATTTTTTCTCCCATCTCAGTGGTTTTCCTGGACTCTAATCCCTTCACTCTATTCTGCAAAACAGTTCTGACACCCCAAGCCAGAACCCATCCCAGTCATCTTACCAGAGTCCATCCACCAGTCCATATCCTCCGGCACTTTCCACCCTGCACATGTTCTCCATCTGCCCATCCTGCTTTCCTCATTAATGACCTGGTGTAAAAACACCAACGGTTGCCCCATGCCAGTCAGTATTTCCAAAATGCTTCCAAACACAGTTGCAAGTGAGACGCACTGTCTGCATGCATTTTATGCTGAGATTATTTACATTTTACAGTAGAAACAAGGCAACAAGACACTTGAAAACCATTTTGAATTTTCTTTCCCCAATCTTGAGTTAAGTGCAAAATACTCTCAACTCTGCATTATCCAGAAAACACACAAACATGCACAAAGAATAACAAAGACAATAATTTGCCTTTCAGCCTACTTGACATCAGGTAATCTGCAGAGAACCTTCTAGAGAAAACACTCCAATGTGGCTCGGCTTGGCAACAATGCTTCCACTTCACAGGCGCTGCCTGATGTGAAACCCGCCTACAGAGCTGTCGTAAAAACTCACCTCCGCGCAAAAAGCACTTGTGAACTGTCTGAGAGACTCTTCTGTCTCCACTCTGTAGTCGTTTCTCTTCCAAAAAGGCAGAGACTCTTCAAAAGGCACTCAAACACATTCTGTTGTTGCTTCTCTCCAGAGTCTAAACTGAGACAGCATTCACGCAACTGAGGTCTAAGCGATGCAAAACAATGCACCCTCACATTCTTAAAATAGTCACTACGACTGAATTCTATTTGCCCTCCAAAAGATCATAATGACTAAAGAAAACCTTCACTACCTCGTTCCCTCAGTAATAATATGTTTGTTCAGCATATTGATTTTGCTGTGCACTCAAGCGGTGAGCGAAGTCAGTAATAATAGTTGGTTTATGAATTTTAATGACCATTTTATTGATTTTAATTAATTAGGTCTTTCATTATGTGTATAGCTCAGAACATTGACACAGCACTAAACAAACAAAATTGTATTAAAACATACCACTCGTGAGAAATTTTTCAATCTTGACGTTTACTCCAGGTGATCTATTCTTGCGGACAGTTTTATTAAAACAGACCCAGCTGCAATAGGTATGCCAATTCGCCCTTATATGAAACACAAGTCATGTCCCTCCCAGATGCTTCTCACACAATTAACATTTTCTGGGGTAGATACAGTCCAAAATATTATTTCATAAATCCTTTGCTTATTCGCCTCGCCAAAAGTAACACCTGGTTTTAGCTCCCTTGAGTGCAGCTGCTTGTTGCATGAAATGAATATCTTACAGCATCCACCTCACTGAGTTTTCCCAGTGTAAAACTAAATAAGCACATCCATCCCTGAGCCTGTCCCCTCAAGAACAGAATATTCTAAATAAGCCAGCCGTGCACCGGCCGGAAGGCAGTGATGTCTACGCAGGCCGTGTGCAAATTTGAAGCTCGTGAGAGCCAAAGGCCATATTATGCAAATGGACAGGCGACAGAGACAGACAGAGAGAGAGAGAGAGAGAGAGAGAGAGAGAGGGCGATAGGCCTTGATTCCAAAATGGCAGCAGTGGGAGATAAACAGAGGCACTATTGATGGAGCTCGCAGCAGAAAAAGGGAGGGCGGGTGAAGTAAAAGAAAGGAAAGATTGAACCATAGAGAAAACAGAGCCATGGAGAGAAGACAGTGAGAGAGAGGAAACAGGCGGAGGGAGAGATAGAGAGAGCGAGGACACAGATAAACTGTTTGTGGAGAAACAGCAGGCCTCAAAAGAGCGTCTTTCTCCACCATGAGTGTGATTGATTAAATCCCACGTGCCAAACTCACACTCCTCCAATGATTTTATTTTTTTGTGAGATGGTGAAAGAAAGCTGCTAAACACTGCCCGAAGAGACGAAAGGGAATGAATATTAACTCAGTTCGGTCTCAATGCACCCCTGTGTTCATGGAATTTATCAAGACATCAGCTGGGATTTAATCAACATTTGTGTCTATGACTTGGATTTTTGTTCCTTCATAGATAAAATTTGGCTGGCACAGTTATCGCAAAAAAAGTTTTTTCTTTCGTATTGTAGAGCAGTTTAAAAAAAATGGCAAGGCTTACAATTTCCCTTCCAAGTCAAAGCTTACGACACAGTCAGACTGAATCCTACCCATTTCATAAAAATACAGTTATCTATGCTTTAACACTCTCGGAAAATGGTTCTACAACAAGAAATGGTTCCTGCAATATCACAGAACAACATAATCTACTTCTACGGTTATTCGTTGCACAAGATGGTCCGCTTTGTTTTGGAGCTTTGAGGCTTTCCACATAACAAGGTTTCCATAACAAACTAAAAAAAGTTTCACTATGGAGCCCAGAAATTGAAGCTTTTTACAGGGTGTTCTCAAATCTTCAAAAAAAGAGACCAAATCTCCTGCTTCAGCATCAACTCTGCATCAGTGAGTGTTTCTGATTGAATCTTCTCTGCAGAGAGATTTCACCAAGTGCCTCTAAAATCACTCAGATCTGTCCCATCTCCCTGCTTCACACAAATCACGCCCATGTTGTTGGTCGACAACAGTGAGGTGGGGCAACGCTGCACCAGTAAAACCACAATAATAACCAGTGCGCAACCTGTGCCGTGTTCTGTCGGTATGTGCTACCAATCAAGATGTGCTGCTGAGCGGTTTCTGCGCGCATGCTGACCCACGATCTTGT